>JAEIGN010000753.1:4102500-4162500 GCA_018903745.1 Drosophila repleta | reverse complement strand
CCTCGAGCTAGTCAATTTGCGTTTATTAGATACACACATAGCAGAGAGACACAAGATATACATAGCTAGATGCTGCAAGTGTAGCTTTAAGACATACAGCTGCGTGCTCTGCTCTGCTCTGGTAGGGCAGCTGGCAACGTGCTTGCTGCCTGCCTGGCCACTTGAGTGGCAAAAGCGTGCGCTCTCAACTATTTTCATAGCTTGCACTTCTGCTCTAAGTTTTTCTTTTACACGCCTGCCACTGCTACTACACATGCTTTACTTTTTATTCAATTAACACGCTGGCTGGCTCGGCTCGGCTAGGCAAGACACGGCAAGAGCCAAGAGTCTTCGGCTGGCAAGGCGCATGAGACATGCATTCATTTAAAGCAGCTGCCAAAATTGACTTAATTTGTTAGATCTACAATCAAAATATAAAAGCAACAACAAACAGACTAAAAACATAATAGATAAAGCGAGCATCGCGTAGTCTCCCAAGGCATTTCGCCTGTCAATAATTAGTCGTGCATAGCTGCAATTGAGGTGCGTTTAACCCACCAGAAAGATGTGAGAAACCTCTTAACCCATCTCTCTCTCTCTCTCTTCTCTGTCTCTGTCTCTCTCTGTCACTATAAAAACAAAAGTGTAGCAAATGCATTGAGCAAGCATCTTGCACTCGTCAAAAGGCAAATGGCAAAAGCTAACAACGGGAAGTCGTGTTGATAGACAGGCGGTATACCCTGTAAAGTAGAAGATACTTATTATTATTACCTATAAAGAATGAGAGAGAGAGAGAGAGAGAGAGAGAGAATGAGAGTGAGGTAGTGAGAGCATTAGGCAGCAAGAGAGAGAGAGAGAGAGAGAGAAAACAGAAAGAGACAGAGAAAGTGGGTAAGATAAACAGAGAAAAACACAAGAAAGGGGTAAGGAAGTGGGAGAAAGATCTAGAAAAAGCTGAAGAGATATACAGTTAGCGAGATATAGTGAAGGTGAGAGAGGCAGAGAAAGACAGTGGGAGGAGAGAGAGAAACAGAAGGGACAAAAAGGGTTAGAGAGTTATGCAGAGAGAGCGAAAATGTTTCCTAGAGCAGCTTTAAATGTGCTACACTATATCGAGAGAGAGAGAGAGAGAGAGAGAGAGAGAGAGAGAGAGAGAGGGAGAGTTACAGAGTAGACCTTGCCACATGGCAACAGTTTCAAATGGCGCCCATCGTATTGAATATCTATCGCAAAACAATTTCGAGAAAATGTGAGCTTAGCCCACTAGAGTCCTCCGATTACAGGGTATGCGCGCAGAGTGCAAATTGAAACGTATAAATATATAAAGAGTGTATGAAAGTGTAGGAAAGTGTGCGCCAGGCAACAAGAAATTGTGAATGCTTTGCATTTGATGAAAGCGTCGAAGGAGACGGAGAGACAGAGAGAGAGAGAAGGAGAGCTGAGGGGCAGCCAGAGTCATTTCATTGAAATAAAAAACACTTAAGCAGCGGCGACAATGTAGCAAAAAATACAAAAAGAAAACAAATAAAGTGCCAATAGAGCAAAAAGAAACAGAGAGGGAGAGAGAGACAGAGAGAGGGAGAGGGAGAGAGTAGTAAGAATGCAGAGCAGCCGCGGCAAATGAAAATGCGATGGCAGCTTCATTAAAATTTTTTGGTTTTCGTTTCAATTAAGTTGCGGTTGGTGGCCGGAAAATGCGGGCGAAAAAGAAAAGCGAGTAGAGAAGGAGAGACAGAGAGAGAGATGGGGGAGGGCGAGCTGTAAGTGGACGGCGAAATTGTTATTGTTGTCAATTAAACGTGAAATGGAAATGAATATCAACGCGGCTATAATTAAGCTAATGCAGGACTGGGCGAGAGCATCTCAAATGTGCAGTTAAGCAGAAGAGCATGCCAATCAATTAAAGCCAAAATGACTGGGCTATGCTCAACTTGGAGTTGCTGTGCAAGCAGAGAAATGCAGCTCGAAAGGCTCAATGAGATGTTAAGGGCAGTCGTTCCATTGAAACTACACGAAAATGTGCTAGACTCTAGCACACACCTATATCTAATATATACAGGGTATCAGTTAACGTGTATACTCAATATATGTATATAAAGTCAACTTGAATCAAGACTCATAGGTATACATTAGCTTCGAGGCTCAAAGCTGTCCATAATCAAACACTTCCCGCACTTACAGGGTATCCGAAAGGCGTAATTAATATAAAAAAAAACCTAAGCTAAGCAAACAAAGTGAGCAACAATATCGCCGCGATATCTTCTGGAATATACAAAGATTATTAATAAGCAAATATCGCACATAAATATATATGTATATATAGAGACACATATATCATATATCTCGCTGGAATATTTGCCAATATTGTTTGGCTTTGATCATTTCAATGGAATCCATCAAATTGCCATGGCTAAGGTGCCAACTTGTAAAATGCGAGCAAATGGGGCGTATGCGTAATGCGAAATAGACAGCTGGCTGAGGGAAGCTAGAGAGAGAGGGAGAAAGGTGAACTGGCCAAATGTTTGCATACTTAATGAGCCGACTTTTATGTATATATGTATATATGTATATATATATCGCTTTAATTGCAGCTAAATCAATAAAAACTGCAGTTGGCTTTGGCCTTTTGTGTGCGGGTGTCAGGGTAACCCAAGACTTTTTGGCCATTGAAACAAGTAGCTAAAGTGTCAAAAAGCTAGAAGCAAAACTGGCGACAATTTTCTAAATGAAAATTTCACTCGCTGCACTTTGCCGTTTGAATTTTCATTTTTCTTCACTTTTTTTTTGGCACACAGTTTTATGTATGCTTTGATGATGCTCAGCGGAGGGATGATGATGCTCTCCCTCTCCCCTCCCTCTCCCCTTCTCTCTCTCTCTGTTAGCTGACATGCTGACTTTTGTGTTTTTCCTTAATGAATTTAGTCACCTGCTTGCTCTGCCTACCTCTTTCTTGCCTTCCCTTTGCAGCTGCAGCTACAAATTTCTGCTCTATGGGCATTTTTGTGTGTATTCAGCTTATTAGATTTGTACTTTTAATTGCCCAAATAGAACATAAAATAGAGAGAGGGATGAGCAGAGAGCATGCACGACTGTTGAATACTCGTTTGTGTTAAAGAAAAGTCGAACTTTCTTTGAGAACCTGAAGTTTTTCGGCTTTGAGTTCATCCTTAAAGAGGAACTAACGGGACTAGAGTATGCACAACTTATATATACCCTATGCCAGCTGCCTAGCTGATATTACACTGCCAAGACGCTCTTTCTAGAATATAGAATGTGTCAATATAGTATACCAATATGCCCTTCTTTGTCACCAGCTGAGCGAGCATAAGCAAGACATATCGCAGTCTAATCACATAAGCCCGAAACACACGTATCTCTTGCGTATTCTATAAGTTGATTCTATAAATTTGTCATTTAATTGAATTTTCATTTGTTTTTCTCTCTCTCTCTCTCTCTCTTTGCAGGTGAGTGTCAAATTCCTTTTCCTTCTCCGACAACTGCTCGGCACGTGGGTGAGTAGAACTCGCCGTTCAATCAGCTCTATGCCAAAAATATTGCAAATTCTATTCAATTTGTGTTTTAATTTCATTAATTAAGTGCAACTCAGACGTGCACAAATATTTTTCGAAAAGTTTTGAGGAAAAGAGGCGGGAGAGAAGGGGCAAAGCTCTTGATTAAATTGACTTTAGACTTAAACGTGGATAAACTTTTAAAATGAATTTAAATGTAGAATAAATGTAGGAATTAATTAAAGCTGGAAAAGTGGAAAAATGTCGAAAGTTTGAGAGGAAAAATCTAGAATTTGGGTAAAACTTCAAGGGGAAATTAAATAAGTTTAAATAAAATATAAATAAAATAAATTGAGATAAGTTAATATGTTTTCAAGCATTAAATATATAAAATAAAATAAATACTAAATTAAATACTGAAAATATTTAAATAAAATTTAAAAAAATACTAAATTAAATACTGAATATCTTTAAATAAAATATAAAAAAACTAAAAAAATATATTTTACAAAATTTAATTTCACTCTCTATAATTTTTAGAGTTTTCGTTTAAATTTTAAAAATAATTAAAATTGCATTGAGGTCGCTAAAAAAAGGGAAACGAGTCAAGTAAATTATTTAATAGATCTGTGTTTTTTTTTTTTTGGGCTTAGCTTAGAAAATATCTCATGCTCAATTAACATAGGAACAACAACAACAGCAACAACAGCAGCACACAATTCACAATAGTAATAA
Source organism: Drosophila repleta (assembly GCA_018903745.1). Classification (NCBI taxonomy): domain Eukaryota; kingdom Metazoa; phylum Arthropoda; class Insecta; order Diptera; family Drosophilidae; genus Drosophila; species Drosophila repleta. The sequence goes on along the minus strand of JAEIGN010000753.1, from coordinate 4,158,277 downwards.
CAATAAGCAGCGCAATTAACGCCCGTCAAACAGCAGGGCAGGGGTAGGTAGGGGGTTGCTCTGTTGCTGGGTATTGGGAAAGGGGGGGTTGCACTGCCAGTTCGAAGTAGTTTCACATGCGAGCTGCGCTCGGCGACAATTAGAGAACTCGGTTACATCATTTCGAGCAACAGCTCGAGTTAATTTCCATTTAGAACGGAAACAAAAAAAGGCAAGTAGGGCATGCTCAACTGGGCAATACCCTAACCAGCCAGACAAGTTTAAATGTAACTCAAAAAAAAGAAAGAAAATACAAAAAAAAAATATATATATATATATATATATATATATATATATATATATATATATATATATATATATATATATATATATGTAATACGTATATTTTACAAGCTGTCAAGCTGTCCACTCAAATATCACGTATACGCCCCTCATGCCATGAAATATCAAGTATACGCCACGCCGTTATTTGTGAAGTTGACTTTTTACACACAAAACTTACCTCTAATTTCAGGGAAAACTAATATGCCCACTTCATCATAAAGAAATAACTGGGAAACAAATGTATTCCACATTCGTTGGGCATCTAAAAGTAATTTTCACATATTTTTCAGTTTCTGAAATAGTTGCAAAATTTTCAGCTACATGAAATTTGAAATTTAACACGCGCCTTTGATTTTATTTATGTTTTTTTTTTTCTCTTGCTTTTGCTTTTTGCTGTTAACACATTTTTAGAACTGTCAAAGAAGAAAAAAAGGCAAAAAGTGTCGCAAATACTTTTGTTGAAAAGCTCGAGGAATTAGTCGAGACAACAGCTCTTTTCCTGCGTACTTAGAGACAACAAATTGGAAATATTCGTGCGGTTCTATTCAGAGACTCATCAATATATGTATATATAGAGATATATATATATCTAAAATAACTGAAATAAATCACGCGAAACTGTAGCCAAAATGAAAGAAGCCGCCCAGTCTTTTCCCTTAGTAATTATGCTGTAAAAAATGCCAACGTTTACGAATGACGCACAAAGCATAATAATGAAAATGTGCTAATATTTTCTTTATTATATAGATAAATAGTTGATATAATGCGTCAATGCGGAGAGCAGGCCAATAACTGGGTGGAAAAACGAAGAAATAGGAAAGGACAGAAAAAAAAATAGAAGAAAAGAAAACTTGGGAATGGACGAGGAAAACTTTCAGAGCTAAGTTTGCTATGCGAAGTTTTCTTCTGTGCCATGAACTTCTATAATTAGGGAAATAATAAGTGGAACCCCATCTTTGTCAAGCATGACAATGTCCATCAGCATGACAAATCAGTCAGTCAATCAGACAGGCGATAGTTAAGTCAATCAATCAATTAATTTGGTCATCAGTCTGTTAGCTTGTCAGTCCATCCATCTGTCAATCAGTTAGACAGTCAATCAGTCTTTAGGCTAACAACTCGGTCAATCAGTCACTCAATCAATCTGCCAGTCAAGCTATCAATCAGTCAGCCCTTCATTCTGTCAATTAGTTCGCCTTTCAATCATTCCATCTGTCCATCAGCATGACAAATCAATCGGTCAATCAGATAGGCGATAGTTAAGTCAATCAATCAATCAATTTGGTCATCAGTCTGTTCGCTAGTCAATCCATCCATCTGTCAATCAGTTAGACAGTCAATCAGTCTTAAGGCTTATCAATTCGCTCAATCAGTTACTCAATCAGCCAGTCAATCTGTCAATCAGTCAGTCCTTCATTCAGTCAATTAGTTCGCCTGTCAATCATTCCATCTGTCCATCAGCATGACAAATCAATCGGTCAATCAGATAGGCGATAGTTAAGTCAATCAATCAATCAATTTGTTCATCAGTCTGTTAGCTAGTCAATCCATCCATCTGTCAATCAGTTAGACAGTCAATCAGTCTTTAGGTTTATCAATTCGGTCAATCAGTCAATCAATCTGCCAGTCATTCTGTCAGTCAGCCCTTCATTCTGTCAATTAGTTCGCCTGTCAATCACCCCATCTGTCAATCAACCCACCTCTCACCTTGCCCCCAACACTCGACACACACAAAAAGACAAAGAGACGCCAAAAAAAGCTGTTGTTCTGAGACGCAACAAAAGCTTCGCTCTCTCTCTCTGGCTGATTGAAGGCAATTGTTTCGGCTTTGTCTGGCAAACTAGAAAATCCCCCGCTATTTCCAAGCCAATTATTCTGATATAATCTCGCTGGAAGCTGCCGGCTGTCAGTTTGGGGGCATAAATAATGTCGTTAATACCGGTTTGTGTGGGATCCAACTCAAGTGAACCGACGCAGCTCATTAGTGTGTGCGTGGCGCCACCTAGCGGCGGCAGCTAGCAGCTGACAATAGGCTGTGCTGCGTCTCGCTCGCACTTTTTGTCATTTTTTTGTGAATGAAACGCGAATGTTTTAAGGCGATTTATTTATAACATTTCACTGAGCGAATGACAGAGAGAGACAGAGAGAGGGAGACAGAGAGAGAGAGAGAGAGGGAGAGAGTGGCAGAGAACACACGCACAATTAAGAGGCAAAAATGTTTTCACTCCAATTCCAATTTGAATGAAATTTCTTTAGGTTTCAGCGTGTTGCTTTGGTTATTTGTATTTGATTTGATTTGATTTGATAAATGTGCTTAATTAAGCGCGCAGCCATTGTGTGTGTGTCAATCAATCAATTTGGCGTATTCTGTTTAATTAAATCATTGCCTGATAAGAGATTGTTTATCAATCAATTTAGATCATCAATAAACAAACAAATTTCTTATGGCTACTACTTTTTGCAGTCTGTCTGCTACTATTTCGTGCCGGCAACACTGGCAGCAGCAGCAGCAGCAGAGCTTTCGCAGTGCAGCGCGCTCTGTTGTCAGTTTGGCACAACACAGCTAAAAAAGCTCTCACTGTAAAGCTTTTGCTGTCTGCCTCAGCTCGCTCTCCCTCTCTATCTCTCTCTCTCTCTCTCTCTGCCATTCAACTGTTGTTTTCTGTTTTTTTTCTCATGCTGTAGGCAGCTTGTCTGGCGCATCCCACAGCCGCTCTCTTTGGCCCGGCAGAACGCGCGCTGCAACACGTGTGCAGCGCCCCCTTGCGGCCAATTGCAATTAATTTCAATTCTACTTTTTTCAGCTTTTGTTTTTGCTTTTGCTGCTGTTGTGTTGCCTACGACAACAAATTGCAATGAAATTTCGTGTTTTGCCTCTGCCTCGGCTTCTTCTTCTCCCTCTCCCTCTCCCTCTCGCTCGCGCACAGTGTCACATGTTGGCGCAGCGTGTCGATGCGTTGTCAACGACGTCAGCCGCGCTGCCTTTTGCGGTTTCCTTTGGCTGCTTTTGCTTTTGCTTTACAGTTAGCGCGCTTCAAATTGAAACTCGAATTTTCTACAGGCAAAGGGCTGGACTGGGCCCTGGCCTGGGCCTGGGCCTGCCTGCATTGCTTAGCGCTGACTCGGCCAAGTTTCGGTTTATATTCTTAATTACATAAATCGATTTCCGATCCGATTGCAGACGGACTTCAACTTTGCACCGGCTACCGTTATCATATCTCCGCCGTATGTCCAGCTATGTTTTCTCTCACTCTCCCTTTTGGAGTGCCTGTCGACCGGAACCGGTTCCTGATAAGATTTCGCATTGCTTCGATCATATATTATATATATATGTATGTATTTTTGGTGCTGATTACCATATGAATAGAAGTTTATTCTTTTTGACTATTTATATGGCTATTTTTATACTTTTCTAACGGTACTTTAATAGATTGTAGTTTAGTTGTTTTTGGTGTTTTGGCATCTCATTTAGGATAAATTGTGAAATAATAATATATATGAGAAATATTTAAGAATAAATCAAATTAAGCTAAATCTGAAGATCTTTATGGAACCTGAGTTAAAAGAGGAAAGAGGAAATATGAATTTAAGGTAGTTTAAGATTAATGTATATAGGGAATATTTAATGAATATCTTTATAAGATAAGCCCAAACTCACTTTAAGATTGATTATACTTAAGATAATAAGGAATTAAATTATTTATTATAATATATATTGTATATAGCTGTATAATATATGTAAATTTCTTTATATTCACGTATTATACCCCAACTCTAGCCATAAATCTAATCTCCATATCTATTATACTATATACTGTATATTACCTATCTTAGTCAGCTTTACTAACTGACATTTCCCCTATATATGATATATAGTCTGTATAGCTATCTAGTATAGCTTTCAACTGGGTCAGCTGATTAGTTTTTATATTACTACTCAAAATTTATGGCGCCATGAAAAGGAAGAAAAAATCGTTTAAGCACATCTCGAGTTGAGAGCACTTGAATAGCTGTACAGTAAAGCACGTGTATAACGACAGAGAACAACTATTAATAGTCGGCAAAGGCATATGTATGCGTGTGTGTGTGTGAGTGTATTCAATTAAGCTATGAACAAAAAAAAAAAAATGTAAATTATAATAAATAAACAACAATGGGCAACGGGCAAACAAGCGCTAACAGCCCAGCTCGCCCCTTCATTGACACGCCCCCCATTTGTAATTGTTACAATTATTTTGTTTACTTTGACAAGAGACTGCCAAGTGCTCAAAGAGCGCGAGGGAGACGGAGTGAGCTACTATTCTACTACTCTACGCTTTACTCTACTCTTCTACTCAACGCAACTCAACTCAACTCAACTCAACTTAACTGTTTGTAGATATTTTTGCGCAATTTATTTTTATTGCTTGGAGTCGTTGTGTGTGTGTGAGTCACGCTCATTGATGCGACTGCATTTGCTTTAGCCTGCAAGAAAAGAACAACAACAAGAACAAGAGCAAGAACAAGAACAGCTACTCAGCAGTCGTCTAGCGCGTTGTTTGTGCTTTTGCATGTTCTTCTTCTTCGCCGTTGCTCGCATTGTCGTAGCGTCTAGGCTGCGGCGCTCTTCCTCTTTGCTATTTCGAGCGTTTGTTTTGTTCTCGCGCTCGCTCGCTCGCTCACTCTCTCACTCTACTCTCTCTCTCTCATTAATTGCGGCACTGCAGGCATGTTGGTATGTGTATGTGTTTGCTTTCGATTACACACACACACACAGAGGCAGAGTCGCCCGCTCGCATTTACACACATGTGCAAAACGGAGGCCGGCGCACGTGGTAGCTAAACGTGATAGCACAACAACACAACAACTGACAGCAAAACAAATAGAAAACCTGACAACGACGACGACAAACGACGTCGCAGCAGATGTTTGTCGCTTCGCTTGCGTCGCAGCCACAGTCGCTGTCGCTGTCGACGCTGGCGTCGTTTGGCAACTGTTGCCAGCGCCTGTTGCTCTGATTGGCGAGCGACGCACACGAAGCAGCTGCGCCAATGGCAGCGCACGCTGCGGGAATCCTTTACGCTTGGCTGCGCGCTATTGGCAGACGCACGACCCACACACCCAGCCAGGAGACTCCTCGGCAAACAACGAACATTTGCGACTTGTTGCTGTCCCACTCAAAAAATAGACGGATCACGGGGTGTATGCTTGATTTGCTTGCCAGATGCGTGCCGCCGCTCGGCTTTGATTGACTGAGAGGCGAGAGGCAGAGAGAGCGGGAGGATGAGAGAGAGAGAGGGAGGGAGATGGGGTGCTGACATGTGAACCAGTTAAGCTGCTTGACAAATGTTAAGCTCCCCTCCCCGCTCAGCGTGAGCGAGTGCAAAGGGTTCACAATCTATTTAAAAATAGTTAATCTATTTATGGCAGAAACAAACATATATTTAAATGCGAACCTATTGACAGTTCATCCAATTGATAAGAACTCAATAGTATTTTTAGTATAATTAGAAAAATATAGAAAATTTTGTTTTGATTTGTTATTTTATTACAACTTGTTTCCATTTAATATTCTTTTTAATTAATCAGTTTTCGTAAGTTTGCCATTTGACCTGCCATATACTATTTCAATTCCATTTGTTCCACTTTTAATATTATAATTTGCCCTAAGTACTTTTCTCTATTTACAATCTATAAACATATTTGCTCTGCTTATCATTGCCTATGCAAATTCACATTTTTATATTCTTGTTTGCATTCCTTATTTACACTTTCGTTGTTTTTGCATTTCTTATTCGCTGTTTCTTCCGTTCCATTTTCACAGTTCCATTTTATAATATCATTTTTATAGTTCAGCCTTAACAATTTAATTTTTAAAGTGTCATTCAGCAAGTCTATGTTCCATTTCCATTGTTCCACTTTTGCTTGTTTCTTTTTCAGTGTTCCATATTGCACTAGTTCCCGCATCTATTCCACAATTTCCTTTTGCAAACTCTTCGCATTGTTTCATTTCCATCGTTCCGTTTCAGTTTCCACTGTTCCTCATTCACAATACTCCCTAATTGCTATGTCTGTCTATCATTTAACTGTTCTACTCTTACTCTGCTTCGCTCGTTTCACTTATTCCACTGTTCCCCTAGTCCACCTAACAATACCTAGCCTCAAATGTCATTTTCCAGCATTTCCTCTTCATTAGTAACTAAAAACCCAATTCCCCAGAGCTCTACCTAGTACATATACCTAGACACTCGATAGGCAATCGAAACTTCTCGAATCGAGTGCCTGCTCAAAAGCCCAACGAATTCCCCGCCAAAGCTAATAAATTGCCATATTAACTGCCAACTTAATTGTCTACACAAAAAAAAATACATTTTTTCTATTTTTTAATTAATATAATTTCTAATTATAATGATGGAAATAATGGAAATGATGAAATGGTTTCCCCTGCTGCAGCTGCTGTCGCTGCTGCTGCCGCTGTAAAGGTCGTCAAGGCAACGGCCAGCACGCAGCTGCAGACGAATCTTTGCATTAAATTACGCATACGTCACGTGTTGCAGCCAATTAATTTTTGTGCCACACTCAAAGCTCGCCATCGTCATCGATACTTTAATCACTTTTGCGGTACAAACACACAGAGAGAGAGAAATAGAGAGAGAGGGAGAGAGGTAAAGAAAAGGCAATTAGAACAGGAAACGGAAGACTTGCAGCGGTCAGCTTTTGTCTATGAGACACTCGCTAACTATAAGCAGGGCAGAGTAAGAGCGAGAGAGAGAGAGAGAGAGCACTCACATATATTTTTAGCTGTGTGTGTGTGTGTTTAGCTACTTTAACTATGCCAAATGCAACGAAACGTTCAACGTGCGCGCCAACGAGTGCCTGTGTGTGCATGTGCATGTGCCTGTGCATGTGCATGTGTCTCTCTCTGTGTGTATGTGTGTGTGTTTAACTGTCTCTCAGTCTCAGCTGGCGCGCGTGTGTGTGTGTCCCGGTGTGTGTCCCGGTGTGTTCGCAACACGTGCTTAGAACTTTGCTAGACGTTGGGCTTTGGGTCATACTGAAATCCGCGTGACTTTGTCGCCGCTGCCGCTGGCGCTGCCAACGTCGCTGCCTGCGCTTTCGCTCACTGAATTTTCATTAGCTACAAAAAGCTGCGCTGCGCTGTTTGCATTTATTTATATAGAAATTATTTATTATTATTTTTTACGCTATTTATCAGTTGACTTAGAGAGAAATGTATATGAATATATGTATATATATGTATATTTTTGTATATATTTTTTATTAACTTTTAAAGGCCCTTCAGCCCTTTACGTAAGTTAAAATCTCTTTCAACTTGCTGCGGCACTTTTATTATTATTTTTTGCCACTTTTTTTTTGCCTCTTGTAGGCGTTTTGCGACGAGCAGCGCTGCCGGCGTGTGCAGCGAGCGACTGCATTGACAGCGCTGCTTGCAAGGGCAGCGACTGTGGCTGAGACTGCGGCTGTGGCTCGGCTCGGCTACGGCTACGGCTATGGCTATGGCTACGGCTATGGCCCGGCATTCGTTCGCATCGCGTTCTCATGTCCAAATCGTTCTCGTTCGACTGCGCGTGCGACTCTAACGTGAAAAACTGTGAAGAAAATTCAAAATAGCAAAAAAATAAAAATAAATAAAAATATTGAAATAATCAAAAAAATATCAACAAACAAGTTAAATAAAAATTATAAAAAATATATACATACTATATATATTTGAAAACTGAAAAATTCAACAACTGCGCATTGAGCTGAGAGAGAGAGAAAGGCTTTTCGGTGCAAAGTTCTGGGAAGCGACTGCAACGCAAATAGAAAAGCGAATCAAACAAAATCTATAAGCGATATAACGCATACTATATATACGTCCATATATAATAAGAAGAATTGTTCAAGTGCTTGTGCTCTCGTGTCAAATATTGTCATATATATAGTTATAGATATCTCTATCTGTAGCATATGCAAGCAACGGCGCCAAAGTTACGGATTTAATTTCAAAGCGTTTTATTTTTATTTTAATTACAACAACAACAACAACAACAAACAAAAGTTCATAATACAAACATAAATAAGAAAAGGTATTAAGCAAATAAAAAAAAACAAGAAAATAAATAAATTTTTCAATAATTTTTAAAGATTTTTAATATATATTTTATATAATAAAAACTAATTTAAATAGCTTTGCCTGCTAAATAATTCTCTAAAAATTCAATTTTATATTCTAAAAAAAATATCTAGTTAAATATAATAATTTATTTTAAAAATTCTAAGCAAAATCTTTATAAAAACTCAATTTTGATGTCGACTAAAATTATATTTATTAAATAAAATACTTGAAAATTAGCAAAAAATAAAAATGAGCATCTAGAGTTGAAATTCAGAATAAAAATTGTAAATTTAACATTTGCAAAATGAAATCAAAGTCTTAATCTAAATCTTAAATCTAAATTTAAAAAAAATGCTAAATTTTGTAGGCAAATTTTCCTGCTTCAAATATTTCCAACTAAATCGAAATACTAAAGCATTTTATTATGCAAATTAACTGAAAGAAAAACTTAAAAAAAGAATTAAATAATTTACATATTTCTATGCATATTTTATATATAAATATATATACAAATATATATACTTATATATATACTTATATATATATCGAGTAACAATGCCTTTTCTTATTTCTGATCGCCGATGAACATAACTTAACACAGCTCATTAGGCCCTTTAGCAACACAGATTCAAACAGAGGCTAACAAACACTGCTCATTATGCATGCTCATTATCATTAGCATTATCATTGACAGTGAAAAGCGGAAAACTTCAACGATTTTCATATTAATTTTCGTCTTTCCTTACCGAAGCAACTATGCATACTATATTTTAGTTAAATTCAACTGAGAAAGTAATAAAAAGAAGTGAGTGAAAGCAAACCAGTGTTGGTGAACAGTGAAAATTGAAAAATGCGCACAACTCTAGGCAGCAGCTGGCCAAAGTTTTCATTGCTGTGCAGCAAATACACTCACGCCAATCACAAGGACGTGGCAACCTAAGCTACAATCTCAATCTCAGCAACTTAAACGTGACCAGTGTTAAAAACAGTGTTGAACAATGTCGTCGGATACGAACTCGTGCGCCGGCTTCTTTGCCCAGGAGCACGCAAATGCGACGCTCTCGCAGTACTTTCAGCAGCTCAACTCGCAGGTGGCCGCAGTTGTTGCCAGCAACAGTGGCGGCAGCAGCAGCAATAAGTCTGCCAACAGCAACAACAACAACAACAACAGTAGCAGCAACAGCACCAGCAGCAGCAACAACAACGGCAGCGGCAGCAGCAGCGGTGGGAACAGCGACAGCGGCAACGATGGCAGCATGTCCGGCTCAACGACGGCAGCAATGGACAACCATCGCAGCAGCGTCAGCAGCAATGACTCCGGCAAGAGCAGCAACAACAGCAGCAGCAGCTCCTCAGCCACAGCAGCAGCAGCTGCAGCCGCCGCCGCAGCCGCAGCGAATGCCTGGAACTTGCAGCTGCAGCAAACAGCAGTGCTGCATCATCATCATCAGCAACAGCAGCAACAGCAGCAACAGCAACAGCAGCAGCAGCAGCAGCTGCAGCAACATCATGCACAGCAGCAACATGCTGCTGCCGTGGCTGCCGCTCAACAGCAATTGCAGCAGCAGCAACACTCACATCACGCGCAGCAGCAACATGCACACCAGCAACAACATCAGCAGCAGCATCAACTGCAACAACAGCAGCAGCAGCAGCAGCAGCATCCGCAGCAACATCATCCACATCCGCACTTGCATCCACATCATCCGCACCAGCAACAGCTACACCAGCAACATCAACAGCAGCAACAACAGCAACAACAGCAACAACAACAACAGCAGCAACAACAGCAGCAGCAGCAGCAACATCATGCTGCTCAGCTGGCACACACACTCTCCTCGGCAGCAGCTGTTGCCGCCGCTGCGTCCAACACCAACACCCACTCGATCTTTGGCACCGGCAACTTCCACTACAAGACGAACAACTCGTGGACGTTGCCGACGCTCAGCTATCAGCGCATCTACCAGGAGAACTCGCACTATCATCAGCGCAGCAACAGCTTCATGGAGGCCCAGAGCTCGACTAATGAGGCGGCGGCGGCAGCAGCAGCGGCTGCAACGGCTGCGGCAGCGGCGGCCGCTGCTGCTGCGGCGGCGGCGGCAACAGGCAATGCCAACAGCAGCAACAATTCCGCTGATAACCACAGCAGCAGCAACAGCAACAACAACAACAGCAACACCAGTGGCAACAACAACAACAGCTCCAGCAACAACAACAACAACAACAACAACAACGTCGCATCCGTGCAACATGTGGCAAGCGCTGTGGCAGCTGCAGTCATTGCCAACGAGCATCAGAACCATTTGAACAGCTTGAAGGCGCGCTTTCAGCCGTCCAGCTCAGGTGGGTCCTCGCCGCCAAGCAGCACACACTAGAATTTAAGCAAATTTGTTCTTAACAAATGTCAAATACAACAACAACAACAAAAAGCAACAACAAAAAATATTTATTCAGCTGTTGCCAAGTGCCAGGCGCAGACTCAAATATTGTTAAATACTGGGTTTTTCCATTACAAAGTCAATTAGATTAGAGCACTGGATAAATACTGTTAACAGCCATGTTAAAGTGCAATTCTGTTAAGTTGCTGTCAGCAGTCACTTACAGAATGTTAACTATGCTAACAGCAGCTTAACATAAAATGTTATTCCAATGTTATTCTAGCTAAATTCATGATATTCTACATCATTTATAGACTTCACGGCATTATCTCGCAACTACACAAATGCTGTCATATTTAAATATATATCTATCTATATATAGTATATATATATCTGGGGAGTTTTTCCTTTGCATAAAGCGCTGCTTAGTCACAATTTATGACAAAATATTTATGATAAATGATTTATTATTTGCATTTACATAAATTGTGAAGCCCAGCCTGGGTCTAATTATTCAAATCAACTGCTCTGCTTAATGAAGACTAGCTATCTCTGTCTTATTCGCTCTCTCTCTCTATCTTTCTCTCTCTCTCTATCTCTCTCTCTCTCTCTGCTGCAGTTTGAATGTCAAAAAAGCTTGCCGCGCACACGTGAGCTGTTTGCATATGAATGTATAAATATGCATATGTCTTGCTCTCTCTCTCTCTCTCTCTCTCTCTCTCTCTCTCTCTCTCTCTCTCTCACTCTCTGTCGCCTGCGTCATTCGCTGCCTATCGCAATAAAAACTTAATTAATATGCGCACAAAACTTTGCTTTTGCGCTTCGTTTGCATTTTACAGCGTGTTTTTTTACGCTGCTTCGTTGTTGTTGTTGTTGTTGTTTCTGTTTGTTGTTGTTGTGCTTGTTGTTGCTGTGATATTTGACTTATCATTTGATAAGTTACGACCTACGGCAAGCACTCGCCATACTCTGCAGCAATTAGAAACGGATTGCAGTGGGGTATGTTGGGCGGGCTCTGAAAGTTGATGCTGAAAATATATATATATATATATATATATATATATATATATATATATATATATATATATATGTATTTAATGGAAAGTAAATGCTTATGAATATCAATTTTTGTGGTCTACATACAAAATTTGGTAACAAATTGGCCAAGATATTAACTATTGAAGCATTAGCAGCTCTTTTTTGTAAGCTTTTTTTCAAAATTTTTTCAAAAATACTTCCTGGAAAGATATGGAGTTCAAACTTGTTTTATTTTAAGGAGAATAAAACTGAGCTTCATGGAAAACAAATTTTGAGACTCTAGCACAAATGATGTAGAAGATATGTATGAATCCTTCTCTCTATCTTCATTGCTCACTCTCTAGTTATGCTTTTCTCATGCATATGCAGGGTATTTTCTAGTCGAGTCTTTCTTCATTACCGTACAATCGCTGTTTGTGTGCATCTCTCTCTCACTCTCTCTTACACGCTTCTCACCAGACAGATAGTACTACAAATACTGATCTTTATCTGTTTATGCCCTTATACTTCTCCCCCTCTCTGCCCCTTCCTCACTCTCGCTCTCTTCACTCCCATTTCGCATGCAAATTATCATTTCACACTCGCAATTTGCACTAGAAAATTGTTTGACAGCTTGCAAAATTTACGATTTTCAATAAATCTTGTGGAAATTAGCACAGATTTTCGCAATGGCCACATTCGGAGTCCTAGGCTGGCCAGCAAACGGGGTCAGCCACTGCAGCGCATCAGCTGATTAGCCAAAACAGGCTGAAGCAGAGGCTGAGGCTGGGTCAGAGGCTGGGACTGAGGCTGAGCTGCAATTCAATTGACAAATGGCATCAAATGTTTTCCACACACACCCACACACCCACACATCGCGCGCTTTTCTTTGACCAAATGCGCGACTCCATTTTCCATTTTCCATTTTGCATTTTGCATTTTGCAGCGAGGTCAACCTTTGAGCCAGAATCCATTCGCTTTGATTAGATTTTGAGCCAAAAAGCGCAAATGCAAAAGCTGATTAAATGGAAATAAATTATGGAAAATTGCGATTATGAAATGAAATGTTTATTGAATACTTTTCAGCAGCGAAACTTTTGTGAAATACCCTGCGAAAAGATGCTAAAAGTATGCTACGCTAAGGGAGTGTTGCGAAGGACCTTGGCCTGAGCTTTGCACTTATCATATAAGACTGAGAATATATATATATGAAAAATGTTTAAAAAACTCTTTTATTTTTATGTTGTTGTCTAAAGAATTTTAGATATTTTAGTGCAGTTTGATATTCTGGAAAATTTGCGAAAATATTTGTGAGGAATTTTAAAATTTTTTTTAAATTTTCTGTTTTTTTTTTTTTTGGTATTTGATATTAAATTTTATGGTTTCTTTTTGATACAGAATTGATTAAAAATATATTGTAAAAGTATTGGTATTATATTTAGTCAGTTTTGTAGTATTAGATTTAGTATGCGTATTAGTTAAAGCTTGACTAAGCCTGAATATGAGATTAGAATTGATTTGAGCTACTTTGTTGCAGCTGATGAGACGTCTCAGCTGAGCAGGCGATCTATAGAGAATATACTATATATAACAGAGTGCTTTCAGCTGTATACTGTATACATAATATAGGCTATCTATACTATACTATATCTATAATATAGGCACACCGATGTGTCACACCTTAAGCGCACTTCTCTCTCTCACTCTCCCTCTCTCTCTCTCTCTCTCTCTCTCCCTCACTCACTCTCTCTCTCTCTCTCTCTCTGTAGTCAAGCCAATATTCATAATTTAGCTGCATTTTCCATAAAAATCATTAAATTTGAGCAGCGCTGCGCTTGCACCCTCGTGGCTCACCCTCTGGGCAGCTTTTCAGTGTCACATTTGCATTTGCCTGCCCATCCCTAGTCAACAGCCAGCCCCAAACCCCCTCCAACTGTCACTCATCATCATCAATTCATTGCTCACTCGATTACTGCCAGCCAATACGATACGATACGATACGCTACGCTACGATATTCGAATACGATCTTCTGGTTATGATACGGTTTTTGGTTTCGGTTTCGATTTCGTTTTATTTAAATTGTCTTTTGTTGTCGTTTTTTGTTGTTGTTGCTCTAGAAACAATGTCTATGGGCTACATTGCTGCAGTTTGGCATGCATTGCTTTCTTTGGCAGTAGCTCAAACAGTTGCAAAGCAACTGCATAGGCAAGATTAAGTCAAAGATTCATTAGAGATTCATTTAAGATTGTCTAGAGAGCGGCACAGTTTGAGAGTGACTACGAACGTGCGCATCTTGATGGTTACAGTTTGTGAGTCATTGTCTGAGACATGTAGTTGACAGAGGAAGTCTGTAGATTAGCCTAATGCTTAAGAGTAAGTTAAGTTTGGAAGTCTCAATTGGCATTCTCTACCCATGAGCTCTCTACAGAGCATCAAACAGTTATAAACACTCGCTCAACAACAACTGTAAAACGACCTTTTAGAGACAGGCAGTCGCTGCTGCTGTGTGGGCAGAGGGAGAGAGAGAGAGAGGGAATAGAGAGGGCGACTGCCCACTGTCAATGCCAATGTCAGAAAATGGGGAAATGGGCTGGCGGGTGTTGCAAATGGCAATGTGAGCCGTGGGTGGCCTCCCCCCCCCCCTCTCTCTCTCTCTCTGCTATGTCCATTAGCTGTCCACTTTAGTTCACATTTATTAATTTGAAACAATTTCTGATTGCTCTCGTTGCAGGTAAGCATCAAATAGCGGCATGGCTGTGTGTGTTGGGTCCCAAACGTGACTGAGGACTGCATTTAGCTTAAGCTCGTTGAGTGTTTATTGTCTCTGTATGGGGTAAGCTTGTTACTGTTATCGCATTGTTGTTGTGCCAGGCGACAAGAGCTTTCGACTCACTCAAACGAAAGCAGCGCAGTCGACGCGTGTGAGTCGAGCATCGCTTCCGCATGCAGTCGACAGCGCAGCGCAGCTCAGGCGAAGCGTAGCGACAGCTTTTTACGAACTTTGGCGCAGGCTGCGCGAAAGAAAGTAAACAGCGGAATGCGCAAAATGTAAAATAGTCAGAGAGCGAGCGAGAGCGAGAGAGGGAGAGCGAGAGAGCGAGCGAGCGAGCGAGCGCAAGCAGACGTCGCTTGTATTTGCTTTCGGTTTCAAGTTTGGCTTCGTCGTCGTCGTCGTCGTCGACGACGTTGGCTGCGCAGTCGCCGTTAACATTTGGCTTTGGCGCTGGCGCTGGCTGCGTGGGGCCGTTTTTCGTTGTTCGTTTTTGTTATTGTCTTTTTATTGTTGTTGTTGTTGGTTTTTTGGAGCCGATCTGAGCTGCGTTGCAAGAGGCGCACAGCGCGCGCGTTCACTCAACGTTTGCAGTCCGGCGGCACCGGTTCGGTTCACGGCTTCACACAGCGCAGACAGCCAGACAGCGAGACAGCGAGACTTAATAGTTCCCCCCGAAAAAAAAAACAACAAACAAAAAAAACACACAAAACATAGCAGAGCCTCTACTCTGCCCCCTGCTCCTCCTCCTCGTCCGCCTCCTGCTCGACTGCGACGCGCGTGTCAACGTCTGCGTCTCTGCGGCTGCTTTCGAATTCGAATTCGAATTCGAATTCGTGCGAACTTGTGAACTTTCGTTTTTTCGGCAACGGCAACAGGATTGGATATATATAGCATATAGAAATATAATGTATACAAATATATATAAGAAAACCAAAAATGTTTTTATGTGTGAAATGAGCAAAATGCACAAGGAAATGCAGTGAAAACCCGGGAAAAACTATGCCTTGTAGTGCAGTGTTGATGAGAGAATATATTTAAAAAATAAAAAAAAAATATATAAAAAATATAAAGTAAAAAAAATGGAAAAAAATAAAATAAATGAGAGAATATATTTATTAAATCTAAAAAAAAATATTTTAAAATATAAAAAAAATATATAAATATTTAAAAAATATTTAATTATATAAAAAAGTAAAAAAATATATAAAAAAATAAAGTTAATGTATATTAACAAATAAAAATATAACAAACAAATAAAAAATAAATATAACAAATAAAAAATAAATCTATATTAAAATATACATATAAGATATAAAATAATTAAATATATTTATTAAAATAAATGCAGCTAAACAAATAAAAATAAAAAAATATATGAAAATATATACAAAATAAAATAAATAAGTATATTAAAATAAAAATAAATAAGTATATTAAAATAAAAAAAAAAAATAAAATATATATGAAAATATATACAAAATAAAATAAATAAGTATATTAAAATAAATGGAAAAATAAATATATATTAAAATATATATACATATATAAAAAAATAAATAAATATATATATTAAAATAAATCCAGCTCAAGCTAAAACATGTTAAAAAGTGCTTAAAAATATTTCCTAAAATCCATAAATAAATGAAATAAAAATAAACTCAAAACATTAGTAAACAGATAGAGCGAGATACATATTTATTGAGAAATGAAACCTGCACAGCAAATAAATAAAATACAATAAAATAAAATAAAATAGCAACAAGCAAGCGCATAGCAACATTTGTTGTTGTTGTTGTTTTTTTTTGCGCTACTCATTCAAGGTCAAACTTTTCTCATACAAACGGCGACGGCGACGACTGCGAGAACCCCTTCGAACGGCAGCCAGAGCCCAAGCGCAGTACGCGAAATAGTTGACGACAGCAACAAAAACAACAACAACAAAGCACATACAATAATAATAATAGA
This sequence comes from Drosophila repleta, assembly GCA_018903745.1. NCBI lineage: Eukaryota > Metazoa > Arthropoda > Insecta > Diptera > Drosophilidae > Drosophila > Drosophila repleta. The sequence goes on along the minus strand of JAEIGN010000753.1, from coordinate 4,141,720 downwards.
AGCGAAAAAAAGGCAGAGCACAAAGCAAAAGCAAACACAACAACAACAGCAGCAGCGTAGGCAAAGGCAGCGCTGCGGCAGAAGCGTTCACACTCGAGCATATGCGAACAGAGAAAAGTTTATTCTTCTCTCTCTCTCTCTCTCTCTCCGTTGCTGCTGCTGTTGTTGTTGTTGTCTATTTTAAGCGCGAGGCGCTCGGCAGCTCTGTAAGCTCGCTCAGAGCTGCAGTTAGAACGTGCGATAAAAAAAAGAGCTTAAAAATTGTTTGTGTTTGTGTTGTAAATGCATAAAAATAAATGAAAATTCAATTAAGGTTTAATTTAAATTCTGTAAATACTCAAACAGCGCGCAGCAGCAGCAGCAGCAGCAGCATTGCTGGCAACAATGTTGCAGCACGCATTTAGCTTATAAAAGACAAACACTAGCAACATAGCCAGAGACAATAGCCAGCGGCATACAAAAAAAAACTAATCAAAGCGTTAAGCTGGCAACAATGAGAATGGACTATCAAATGCCGCCGCCAGCATTGGCGCTGCAACAGCAACAACAACAGCAGCAGCAGCAGCAACATCAGCAACAACAACAAACACACAATGCATTGCAGCATCAACAGAATCAGCTGCAATTGCTGCAGCAGCAGCAGCAACAGCAACAGCAACAACAGCAGCAGCAGCAACAAATGTTGGGCAACATGGCGCAGGGAGCAACATTGCCGCCGCTGAGCAGCCTGCCGCTGCAGGTGGTGCACAACTTGCCGCACTTGCTGGCTGGCAACACCAACAACAACAACAACAACAACAGCAACAATGTATCCTGCAACAACAGCAACAATTTGCTGCGACAACAGCAGCAGCAGCAGCAGCAGCTGCTCAACAATCTCAGCAGCAACAACAACAACAACAGCAACAGCAACAATGTTGCCAACGGTGCACTGCCGCCGCCCACACAGCTGTTGCAACATCACTTGCAACATTTGGCGCATGTCAATGTGAACGCAGCGGCAGCCGTGGTTGCCGTTGCCGCCAACAATCTCAGCAACAATTTGCAGCATGTTGCCAGCAACACTAGCAACAACAACAACAACGGCAACAACAACACTAACAACACTATACTCAACCACAACAATCTCAATATTATCATCAATAACCACACCTCCAACACCAACAACAACAACAACAACAATCCAGCAACACCAAATGCAAATCTTGCAACCGCCACGCCCACTGTGAACACCGCCTCCGCTGTGGCACAGCAGCAACAGGCGCACGAGAACAGCCTGGTCAACAGCCTGGTGGGCGTCATCAACGGCAACAACAACAACAACACCAGCAACAACAACACCAGCAACAACAACAACAACACCAGCAACAACAACAATGGCGACGATAACAATCGCTGGACACAATTTCAGGTGCAGCAGCTGTGGAAGCAACACGCTAACTATCTGAATGGTATGATTCGAGCAACATTTCACCTTTTGTATCTAAGCATTTAGGGCAAAGCAGCAACATGTTGCTGAGAGTGCAGCATGACTGCCTAGGCACATGTGCAAATAGTGCTAATAAATATTGCTAACTCTTGCCTGGGCACATGTTGCAGCTAAATATATGCCAGCTAAATGTTGCTGGCGAGTGGAAGGGAGATTTTTGGTAAATTATTGAAGAATATTTGAGTGCAGCAAACATAGCAACATGCTGCAGCATGAATATGTTGCAGATACATGTTGCTGCTGACTGAATTCCAGCTTCGGCAACATTTATATGTAGGCGAAGTTTCTAGAAACTTTGAAGAGCAACTTGAGCATGTTGCTAAGGCATTCTGAAGCAACAGCTAAGAGTTGAGCTTGTCTTATATTCTGATTGTAAGCAAGCAGAAACCGAGTCCCTTGAGCAACTTGTTGCTAAGCCTACACTCATTCTAGAGTTAACAGCATGTTGCTGGAGTGTAAGATAGAATGTTGCTAGCTGGGTATAATTCACTATTGTTGCTGACAAAGATCTGGCACTCTGGCAACATGTTGCTAAGAGACTTGACTTCTGCCTAGCACTATTCACTCACCAGAAACACGTTGCCAATAGTTTCTAGTTGGCTCTAGCTATTCCCACATTGTCTAACCTTGTTTTTTTGGGTCTCTTCCTCTTCTGGCCACATTTGATAGCATGCTCGACTAATTATCGGCCGCCAATGACCCTGATTGGGTGTCAAAGTCGAGCTTAAATCGATTGCCTGATGGGGACGCTGCTCTATGGGTTCATTGCGGTGCGCTGACATTTTCCTAGTTTTCCATTTCCAATTTCCCGCCATTTCCGGGGCGGCGAGTCAAGAGTCTCAACTTTCAACTAAACCTTTTGACACTCTCCACAAACACACAGAGAGAGCGAGAGAGAGGGAGAGACAAAGTCACTTGAGTGCCACAATCACTTTTGCTTTCAGTTTTTGGCCCCCGCAAGGGCCGCAACATGTTGCGCCGACAACTTTCGTTTCATATACATATATATATATATATATATGTATATGCCTTTATCTGTCTCTGTTTATCTGTCCAGAAAGTCAACTTTTGTTTTAACAAAAGTCCAGTCGATCGGCAGCTGCGGCCTTTTGTTATCGCCGGCTTTGGCGGCCGCAGCGACACTCCCCTGACCTCTGCCGCGCTCGGCAACATTGTCGCATAATTAATAAATGTCCAGCAACATTTATTTAGCTTTAGTTTGCCTCTTTTTCGACTGCCCAAAATGCGTTTTTACTTTCATTGAGTCGCCGAGCGGCTGGCGCTGACTGCGACGCTGACTGCGACGCCGCGGCTAAGCAACATCACAAAAATGAACTTTCACTTTTTTTCGGCAGTTTTTAAATTCATTTCTTTCTTTCGTCTTCGTTTTTTTTTTCTTTTCTTTTTGATATTTTTTCTTGGCATTTTATTTAATTTTTTGTTTGCTCGTTTTTAGTTTTTTCTTTATTTATTTTCTGATTTTTTGTCTCTTGGCAACGAAATTTGGCTTGGGCGCATCTGCTTTTTGGGAAACATCAAATATCGCAGCATAATTTGATCCATACCAAAAATATACAAAATGTTTCGAAAGTTTTGTGTTTTTTAATTATTAGACATTTTTTTAGCTTGTCTAAAGATATAAAAACAAAAAAAATACTTTTAAAAATATTTAATGAATATTTAAAATTTAAAAGAAAATTTATTTAGCTAAGAAATAAATTCCATAAAATTCAAAAAAAATTTCTTTAATTTAAAAATTTAAAAATATTGAAATTTTGATATTTTCATATATTTCTAAGTATATTTTAAATATTTTAAAATTATTTGGATCTTTTCCCACAATTTTTGAATATTATTTAAATATTTAAAATATGTTTAATATATGTTAAAAATATTTCAATAATTTTTAAATACATTTTCAATTTTTTAAATTTTTATATATATTATTTTTTAATTTTTCAAAAGTTTTTTATAATTTTCTATATTTTTTTTTAATTTTTCAACAATTTTCAACATTTTTTTATTTTTTAGTATATTTTAATATACGTATTTATATTGTTAGAGTATCTTAATATATCTTTTGAGTAGCTCTACAATTTCACCTGCATATATGGCTATATATCTTCGTGCATTTGAGCTGTTTGGGCCGAGTTTGTTAGCCTAAAGCCAGAATGAATCGTGGCCTTTCATAAGTTGCTGGCTGAAACACGTTCAGTGTTCTATCGGGCGCTGCTGCTACTACAATTTCGAGCTGTTATCGTCTCAGACTTGGCCAATTGACTCATCGAGCTATTATTTGTGTTGTTGTTGGCCCAATCGCGCGGAGCTTGAGCTTGGGCTTGGGCTTGGGCTTGGGTCGGGGCTGGTCGGCAGGTTCCTTTGCGTGCTGTTGGCCACGAAACGTGGCCGTTTATCCAATGAAACAATTTGAAATGCATTTTGCGCATGTGCCAGCAGCAGACATGACAAATTCGCAAATTGGCCGAGCAGCGCGACTGCGGCGTCGACGGCGCAGTCGCTGCTGTCACACACTCACCCAGATACAGCGACACCAGCGACGTTTATTACAGTTACTTCAATCAAAAAGCCAAAAACACGGCATGGCTACTCGTCTTGCAGCCAGGCAACTGATTGTTGCTGCCAGCAACTGTTGCTGCCGTGCAGTGGCAACAATTGCTGTTGCTGTTGCGCAATCGTGCGGTCAGCGGATCAACTGTTAAAACGTGCAACGTTTAGTGTTTAGGTGAGAAACGAGCGCAGCAGAAGAAGACGGAGAAATATCAGTGAAAGTGCGAGCGACACACGCGGCGTATGAGCAATATTTTAATTGCCACTGTTTCACACGTCGTCGCGCCTGCTTGTCGTCGACTTCTTCTCTCTTTCCTTCTCTCTCCCTCTCTCCTTCTCCTTCGTTGTCTTGGCCAAACCAAGACCAGAAGCACTTTTTTTTAAGGCTCTCGCGTTGATTGAATTTTTGTTGCTTTTTCTTCTTCTTCTTCTTCGTCTTGTGCTGCTTTTGATTACGTTTTAATTTACAGCTGCCACGCCCTCATTTGGGCCGCATACCGCACAGCCAATTTTGTTGGCTATTTGGGTCTCGGTGTCTGTTTTATATAGTTTTTATGGCATCTCCATATATAGTTTTTATAGCGCGCTCGCGATATGAACAGCTATGATTAACATTATTGTCTGCTTCCTTATTTTGGCTAATTAACTGCACGACGGCTTTCTTTCAACAAATTGCGGCTAATGTGGGGGAAAGATAGACAGAGGCAGAGCGAGGGATGCCTATCTCTCTCTCTCTCTCTCTCCCTCTCTCTCTCACTATGTGTAGTTGGAAATATGTTAGCAAGTCGTTGGGCGTGGCGTGAAGTGTTTTTCACTTTCGCTGCGTTACAGTTTTTCCAGTTTTCCAATTAAACTATTGCAAAATAAGCTTTCGTTACGCTTTTGGGGCGTTTATCAACACTAATTTGGCATTTTTAATAGAGGAACTAAGTGCAGAGGAGGTAATCTAATAAAGTGCAATGAAATTGAGCTAGAGAACTAAGGAAAAGTCATTTGTAGGCAAAAGCCTCTCTATGTGATTCTCAAAAATTAGAATAAATGGCAAGAGCAAAGGCTTTACTTGTTATATAGATATAGAATTCAGATAAGATAGTTCAAGTTACAAAGAGAGAGTGAGAGAGAAAGAGAGAGAGAGAGAGATAGAGACTGTTAGTAACTCTTGAGCCATGAGGACAAATTCGAGAGGCTTTCAGCTGTGACAAAAGCTTCATTTTATATCTCAACTCTTAAATATTCAAGTCTTTTGCAGTCATTAAAAAAAACAACAACAACAACAATGAAATTTGACATTTATAAAAGCAAAAGAAAGCGTTGATTAATCGAAAAGCCGTTACAAAAATTACTCTAAAGTTAGCCACGAAAATTTCACAGTTCATCTATGGCCAAAAACCAATTAAAAACTTGGCCAAAGAGTGACAAACCGAGTCGTAGGCCGACTGAGCTTGGCTTTTCGTGCTAACGAAACCCGGAAATCCAATGCTGAAATGAAAATGGCCAACACATTTTCCCACACATAATTAATTTGATACGCCGTAAAAATAAAAAGAAGCAAAAAAAAGCACAAATTAAACATAAAAAGTGCTACATAAAACACAGAAAAAAGCGAGCGCTATGCAAATGAGCGCGAATGCGGAATGAATGCAATGCACAACAACACAGACAACAACAGCAACAACAATCACAGTTACAACAACAACAACAACAACAACAACAACAGCTAGAGACAGCACAACAATCGAAAGTGTTACACTTTCTGCACTTCAGCAAAAGGCAGTCAAACAAAACAAGAGCCAGCGGAGCCATAAACGAGTGCCATGTAATATACGAAAGCAACAGCGAAAAAAGGCAACAACAACAACAACATTATCATTGCAGTAAAAATTACCGCAATTGCGCCATCGACGCAACGCATGCGCCAACAGCACAGTCGACGTCGACAGCGCCGTCGCAACAGGTGAAAGGGGCGTGCATGCAGCAGAGGCAGCAGCAGCGACTGCGACAGCGGCATACGTGCTGCCTCAATTGTTGAGCTGGACTCAAAGCAAAACAGCAAAAAACCCAACAACAACAACAACAACAACAAAAATCGCTTGCATTGCATAACATTTGCTAGCTACAAAACTAGCCGTAAATAATACAGTGGCTCAGCTGAAAACTTATAGCTGTTCTACAAGCTACGACCAGCTGATCTAGCGGAAAAAATGCTATTAGTGCCAAACATGCTTCTACGCGCACTATGTTACTTCACTTGGATGTCAATGTCAGGGGTCTTCGCTGTCTCGCTTTTGTTCTACTTTTGCGCTAGAATGCCGTTGCTCATATATCGCGCGCTCTCGCTCGCACTCAGTGGCTCGCTCTCGCTCGCGCTTTCTTTGCTGCTCTTGCTGCTGGCGAGAACTGGTTTTCATTCAATTCGGTTGGGGTTTTCGGGGTTTTTTGTTTTTATCTTCGCTGTTCATCCGCTCAGTTGACTTGTTTGCACTGTTGTTATTGTCGTTGTCGTTGTTGTTGTTGAATGCAGGAGGCTTTACTCTCACTTTCATTTTAATGCGCACCATGCTTAAAATGCAGTTCAGCTGGAGGGGGCGAGGGTCGGCTGTTAGGGCAGTCGCTTTTATTGACTCGAAACGGATGCGCGATCGATATCAAGTTAAAGCTGACTGAATGTTAAATTTACAGCTTGGGATTTTTATTTTGGGAAAGGACTTGCTTTGGCTGGAATTTTAATTGATTTTGGAATAAAAGGCCAAAGTTAAGCTTTTTAATGAGAGAAGGTATAGGTAAGCCTATGCTTTTCAAACTGTTATCTTGTCCCCTTGAGAAACTTAGCGTATTTTATATACCTCCCAAATATATATCATTTCTATATAACATAGCTTCTCTTAAGCAAAAAAGCTTCCCGTTGTCACAGCTCTACTTAAAAATACGCAAATATTAAGAGCAACAACAAAAACATTTTCAAAAACGCAGCTTCATACTAAATGGAAACAGCAAAAGTGAAAGTTTAATGTGCCATTAAAATAATAATAAAAAAAAAAAACAAAAAACTTAAAAAACCTACATCAAAGTCCACTAAAACTTGTGACCAACGCGTCCATTAGCACAACAAAGGCCCAGGCCAGAGGCTAACAATTTATAGAAATAATATTAATAATAATAATAATAACAGCAGCAGCCAGCGACGCACACAAAAGACCAAACAAATTATGCCCGAAAAAAAGCTAACTTTATTTTCACCTCAAAGAAAAAACGCTATAAATTTTGTTGTCGTAGGCCTGGTCGCGCGCGTTTCTAATGAAAGTGATACAAAAAATACAAAAATTAAAATAAATAAATAAAAAAAAAAAATAATCACAGCGGAAACCGAATGCAAAAAAGAGTCACGAAAATTATGCAAATTATTTTAATTACAAACGAGAAACTACAACTAAAAATGTCCATAAAAAGGGCTACAGAAAATAGCTCGCTTTGTTGCTGGGCTGCCGAAAATACCCAAAAAAAAAGAGTATAAGAGAAACAACAACAAAAGCAGCAGAGCAGCAGCGGCAGCGACGCACAGTTGACCCACTTAAATTGCCAAGAGAAACTGTAAACGAAACCGAGCCAATGCCAAAGCCGACCGATCAGAGCCGACGCTGAGCCGAAGTCGCTGGCTGTGCTAAAAATAAACTGTGCGCCAGATTCTGCTGCTCCTGCTGTCTGCTGTTTGCCCTCTCCCTTCCGCTCTTTGCCCTAGCTATGCTCTCCTTCTGCGCTTTATCAGCTGCAGCAGTGAAAGTGACAGCGACATATACGCATATATTTGCTCTGCCATTGGCTCTTCTTTTCTTAAGACTGCAGCTCCTGTGCTATCTCGCTTGCTCGTGCTCCTGCTGCTGCAGCAGTGAAAGTGACAGAGAGATACTTAGCATTAGCTCATTTGTGCATATATTTCTGCTCTTATTAGCGCCAGCTCAAATGCTATTTCATTATGTTTCGTTTCTGTTCCGTTTCGTACCGTACTGTATATTTATGTCTTTTGCACTTGTTTCTATTTTTTTCATTCTTCTTCTGTTTTTACAGGCAGGAAATCTCCATTTTTGGGTTTTATTTGCAAAGCAAACGGTAATATTTTCAGTTCTTTTTCGTTTCTGTTTACAGCACGCAAATTTTGCCATTTGTTTTGTTTTGTTTTTGTGATACTTTTGCTTGTTTGTTCTTAGTTTTATGTCATTTGCCTATGAGTTATACATATATATAAATTTCCCACTTGCTTGTCTAACCTTTTAGCCAAATCCATTTATCATGTGTTGATTTCCTTTCTTTAGCCCGCATCAGTTGGCAACAAAATTTCCCAAACATAAATCCTAGAGCTAACAGCCGAAACAAATACAAATGCCTAATTAAAAAGCCAAATACGCCATCTTGCCAGCCCGCATGCAGATTTGCAAGTCCTCCATTTGAGTAAGAGTGAGTGAGACAGCGCGAGTGTGTGTGAGGAGTGTGTGTTTTGCTATTACTTCACAATTCACATGCAGCGAACAAACACTCGCGCACTTTTCACTTACGCTTCGCTGCCGGCGGCAAACGGCAAACGGCAAAGAAAAGCAATGCAAAGAAAAGAAAAGAAAATATTACTTCACTGCCAGAGACCAGAAATGTGGTCGTCGTAGACGTCGCCGTCGCATAAAGTTTCGCAATAGTTGGTAATTCGCCTAAAAAGCAACGGTTACAACAACAGTAAAAACATCGCAAATGAAAGTGAGAGTGAATAAGAAAGCGGAAACTAATGCAAGCGAAACCAACAACAACAACAACAACAGCAACGAAAAACGAAAACGAACGACGACGACGATGGCAACTGGTTTCTGGCATCGGCTGAAACTCGTTTGCCTGTTAAATGTGCAAGAAATCAAAGAGCGCAGCGCTGTTAGCAGCGCAGTCAGCAGCAAAAGCACGCTCAGCTGCGCCTGCGCAGCGTCAATTGAGCGAAGCTTTTTGTTTGAGTGCGTCGTTGAGTGAGGCGGCGATAAAAATCAGTCGAAAGCCGAAATTTCACTTTCGCTTTTAGCTGCCGCCGGCTGCGCAGTCGACGTTGTCTGCGCAGTCGGCTCTGTCTGCGCTGCTTCGGCTGCTTCCTCTGTTTGCTGTTTGCTGTTTGCTTTGTCTCTCCCGCTCTAACGCCTGGCTGTTTGCGTTTTGTTTGCCGTTAGACGAGGCGAATGCGGAAATTGATTTTGTACATTTTGTTTGCCAAAAGAATTGCCCAGTTGTATATATATATATACTTACATATATATATATATATAGTTTTCTTTTGAAATGTTATATTAAGGCGCATTTGGTATACGCCATGTTGACCCACTTTACAGCCTGACAGCTGCCTAAGTAGTGCTCAGGCCCTTATCGATCCGCAGCAATGCACTTGACAATTGCAAAAACAACAAAACTACTCTACAAATTAGTGGAAAAAACAAAAATACCTAAGCACCCAGGCACCTAGGCGTTATCAGCGCCAGCCGTTGTCATTCTCTATCTATGATTAATAATAATTGTTTGTAATAATGTGCAATTTGTCCTTGGTTAGCATTGAAGAACTTGACTCGACTCCAATACTGAACTGGCTCTTCTCTTTTGCAGGCAAATCCACATCGAATAGCAAAGAAATCATCTGCCCCGATGACAAATACAAGGAGGAGGGCGACATCTGGAATGTTGAGGCGCAAACCGCATTTCTCGGCCCCAATCTGTGGGACAAAACATTGCCCTACGATGCGGACCTCAAGGTAACACAAGTTAGTATCATTATCATCGCTGCGTAGTGGCTGCGTCTGTTTTACTACACCCCAGAACCCAACCCAACCCCCGACGAAACACACACACACACAACAAATTGCAAGCGAAACAGTACACACACACACACACACACACACACACGCACAGATTAACCCGAGTCTTGGTGCTTAACGTAGTGCGAGAATTGCATTCTCATCATTTTGTACATAAAAATAAATATATATTTATGGTATTTTTTAAATACTGTACACTTTGTGTCCTCCATGCAAAATATTGACTAATATACACTACTCAACAAAAAAAATATAATACACAATTACATTTCAATTACTTTTGTGCTTAAAATACTTAACTGGAAAGAGTATACTTAGCCTGTTTACATATTTAATTACTTTTAATTACTCAAGTAATTATGTTCAGAAATGTATTGTATTTCCAAAATATTGAATATTAATATAGTACTTTCGCTGAATAATTAGCAAACTTCTTTGAAAATGTAATTACTTGAGTAATTATTTTAATTACTCAAGTAATTAAGACTACCAATTATAAAAATCCAGTTATGGCATCTATATACTGATCACTTCTGCAGTAATTATGCTTTTTATAAGTAATTACATAAGTAATTATTCTAATTACTTAAGTAATTATTCTAATTACTTAAGTAATTACTTTCCAATTAATATCCGCAACACAATTTGATAGTATTTTCTCAATGTATCTTGAAAATTAAGCTTGTTCAATATAATTACTTAAGTAATTATATTCAAAATAAAGTAATTACTTAGTAATTATGCAGAGTTAGAAGCACTTTCTTAGTAAGTAGTGCAACTACTGCATCCTTATACAGAGTAATTAACTGCAACAGAAAGTAATTGACTTGGTAATTGGTAATTAAACACAACAAATGCAGTGTTGTTCAATTTCGTTGTTGCTGTTTCGGCTGCTGTGTGAGAGATGAGAGAGAGAGAGAGAGAGAGAGAGAGACAACAATTGTAAACAATTCTCTTTTCGTATGCAGTATGCGGACTTGGACGAGTTCTTGTCGGAGAACAATATACCCGACGGCCTGCCGGGCACCCACTTGGGCCATGCGGGCGGCCTCGGCCATCGATCCGATTCCCTGAGCCATGCAGCTGGCCTGTCACTGGGCCTGGGGCACATAACCACAAAGCGCGAGCGATCGCCATCGCCATCGGATTGCATTAGTCCCGATACGCTAAATCCGCCATCGCCGGCCGAATCAAGTGAGTATACAAAGAGGGTGAGAGAGAGAGAGAGAGAGAGAGAGAGAGTGATGATAATTTTAATTAACTTTAAATTTGTTAATAAAAAAAAAAAAGAAAGAAAGAAACACAAATGGAATGGACATTGCGCCTCTTTAACTATCGAATCTATCTAATATATAAATCTCTATATAATTCTGATGTATACATAAAAATTACCACATATATCTCTACATAAATATATATATATATACCACATATATAAGTTACGCATCTAAGAAAATATGAAATAGAAAATGTTTTTGCTCATGTCTTATCAAATGCTAAATGTTAAAGGCTGATTTCATTCCAATTTGTGCGAATCAAGGCAAATTTCTCAGTTTGAGTTCTGTAATAATCGAGTTCGATTGCTGTTTTCTTTTTTCCTTTTTTGTCTTGTTGTTTTTTTTTTTTGGTTCTGATCTGAAAGTCTGAGTCCATTTTGTATTTGATTTAATTAAGAATGTAGCACGAACAGTCTGTGAAGAACATTGTTAACATTTAGTATTTGATATTCCAGCATTTTCATTCGCATCGTCGGGGCGGGACTTTGATCCGCGAACCAGAGCGTTCTCCGACGAAGAGCTCAAACCGCAGCCGATGATTAAAAAGTCACGCAAACAATTTGTTCCAGATGAGCTCAAGGACGACAAATACTGGGCCCGACGACGAAAGAACAACATCGCTGCCAAACGGTCGAGAGACGCGCGTCGCCAGAAGGAGAATCAGATCGCGATGCGTGCACGCTACTTGGAAAAGGAAGTGAGTAGCAAACAATCGACAACATATCGACAACATATCGATAACCAATCTTATCTGTACACAGAACGCCACGTTACACCAGGAGGTCGAGCAGCTAAAACAGGAGAACATGGACTTGCGTGCACGTCTATCGAAATTCCAGGATGTGTAATGAAAATACATAAAGAAATGTGACTTTGAGCGATACGAAATACCACATCAACAATTACATTATAATGAATAATAATAATAATAATAATAATAATCTTAAACCTGTCTATTGATAGCTGAGAAAACAACAAAAACAACAAAAATTATGCTATAAAAAGTTTTAGTGAAGAGACAAAATGAGAAAAGCTAAAGGATAAACAGAGAAAAACAGTTTATACATGAAATAATAACATGTATATGATATATCTTATTATAAAACAAGTTATACAAATATATATTATATACATAAATATATATATTATATTAAGCAAACACACACACACACACACATCTACACACACCTACACAGCGGATATTTATTTTAAACTTAACGTAAAACTAAATGCAAGAAAATAACTGAAAAACAAAAACAAAAACTGTAACTTAAATTTTTAGTGTAGCGCAAGAAAAACTAAAAACGTCTCTCGATAACAAACCTATCGATAAACCTGTTAAACCTGTTAGCCCAAGCACATATGGAAAAGCCCCATTATTGACTAGATTTTCTAGATATTTTGTTAATTTGTAATGCAGAAAAGAACTTTTGTTATTAGTTTTTAGCGAGCTGATCTGAACCCGATCTATCGATAACACATCAACTTCTAGTTTTCTTTTATACTTTGTTAAGTTTTGTTTGCTTTCCTAAGGAGAAGATCGAGAACACATAAATCGTGCATATGTAAATAATTTCGTTGACTCAAGTAAAAAACACCTAAAAACCCAAAAAAAAAAAAAATCAAAAAAATATATATATATAAAATGTTATTAATTAAAGAAGAAGAAGAAGAAGCAGAACCATTTAGAAATGAGCAAAAGAACTTCCCTCCTCAGTTGCCGCGCGCGGTTCAAGGCGAACGGCAACTGTTAGTCTAAGCGAACTATGATTTTTCTTATATATACAAACACACACACGTACATATATATATCTCTCTATATATATGAACTAAATATCATAAATTTGCTTATGGTAAACCTATTATTTGATAGTTTTTCTTTGTTATTTGTTGATCATGAAACTAGACGAAGTAGCAGCAGCAGCAGCGGCAGCAGCAGAATTGAATAACTCAGCGCGCATATAGTCAGCTGCGAGATGTGCTTTATAATGTATTTTCACTTTGCCCATAGTTCAATGACTGCACATGCTGCACAACTTATCTGACTACCCTCGCACTATAACTTCTCCAGCGTGAAAAGCTTTCGCACTTCAGCAATTCTCTTTTCATATTGCCAACTGCTGAGCTATGCTAGCCCTTAACCTTTCACAATTCTATATATATATATATATATATATAAACTATTACATATATATATATATTTTATTTTATTTTTAATTAATTAATAATTTGTTTGGTGTGATTTTGCAAAGATCTTAAATCTTAATAAAAATTATATATTATGATCTATAATATATTATTATTATTATTATTACTATGATTATGATTATGATTATTATTACTTATTATTATATTATTACTGTTTACAGCTTTTAATTTAAGTTTTATTTTTATTTGTTAAGCATTGAGTTACATTTACCTGCAAACCTAGCTAAACTAAGCCTAACATAACAACAACAAACAACAACAACAAGAAAAACGAGAAAAAAACCCCAAAAAAGAAAAACAACAACAACTGAAAATCTAAGAAAAAACAAATAAAATTTTATACAAAAAAAAAACCAACAAAAAAAAAACAAACAAAAAAAACTGACGAAAAAAATTCATTTGAAAATTCTATTTTTTATGCAATTACAAATTTAAGAAGTTTTATTTATTTTTTAAAAATGAAAAGCGTAGCAAACAAAGCAAAGCAAAAGAGAAAGCGAAACACAGAAAGAGAGAGAAAGATAGAGAGAGAGAGATGAAAATGATAATAAAAATGCTTACAAAAATAATTTGAGAATATTTATTAATTTTTGTTGATTTTTTGTTTTCTGTTTTGTTTTTTTTTTTTGCCCAAAATGATATATAGACTATATATATGAAGCAAGGATCTCAAGAGGAAATACCGAAACTAACCCTAACGACAGGCCGCATGACATTTGATATCTCATATGTTTATCTAGCTAACAATTTATAGAGAGAAAGAGAGAGAGAGAGAGAGAGATACTAGATACTAGAGCGAGTTGCACCCAGCGTTTAGTCCAGACAAACTTCCAACAATCGAATCCTAAAACACCCACTAAAAGACGATTAAACCTAACCTTAAACAAATAAAGCCTTTTGCACTGCTAAGAAACCACCTAGAGAGAGAGACAAAGAGAAAGAGAAGGAGAAAACAAAAGAAAAAAAAAACTAATGAAAACACACACAAAAATATATGAAAATGGAAAATTGTAGAAAATTCGTATCATGGCTAAAATAAAAAATTTTGAGCTTCGGTTGTTTTGTAAAGTTACACAGATATTATACGATAACGATAACGATAACGATAAACTACAGTAGTGTACTTCGATTAACTTCACAAACTAAGCAATTGCTACATATATTTGTACTATACATATACATATATATCTATATATGTACATATATATACAGCTATATATATATATATATATATATAGTCTAAACAAAAATCGTGTTATATTTATATAAAAATATTTATGTCTAAGATACAAAATGCGCATAGAGGTGAAAAAAATATAGAAAACAAAAACATAAAGCAAAAATTATATATGCATTAAGTGCTTAACCCGACAGCGATAAGTGTGACCAGCCCGGAACAAAAGTTATAGTGCATTTAGTATTTTTATTTCCTTTGCTGAAAAAAGTCGAGTTTTTGTGAGATTTCAGCAGCAAAGTGGTTTAGGTTTTTTTTATGATATTTTCAAAGGATTTAGCATCATTTAGTCTGCTTTAGTATTTATTGTTCATTTTCAATCTATTGCTTGAACTTCATAGAAATTTGAAAAAAAATGTAGCATACTTTTAGGCAGTTTCAGTATGAGAAGCAAAAGATACAAATATGTCGAGCTAAAGCCACGATAAAAATGCTTGAAAGTAGTTTAAAAAAACTTTTATCAAATTTTTGACACACTTAAATATATTTAAGAATGTTATTAAATTAAATCAAGCTTGATTTATCATTATTATTAGCATGCAAATATTAGTTGAAAAATTTTGTAAAATTTAATTTCAGCTTTATTTATATATTTTATTATTCAAAACAATTGTTAGCGTACTTTTGGGCAGCACTGTTGCAGCAGGAGCGTCACAGCCGCAGCGGGCTAAGCTGATCGATTCACAAGAAATAAAAAAAGAGAGAAGAAGAGAGAAGAAGAAGAAGAAGAAGAAGAAGCAAAAGAAGATGATAAAATTATAGACAAGTTTTTATGCAACGAGTTTGTTGTAGGCTCCAAATTGATTTTGTTAGTGATTGAAACATTAGGTTTTTAAAAGGACGAGAGGCAGGGGGAGAAGATGATAAATATGTATTAATATTTCTGATAAGAATGTTCCGTAACAAATTGTAGACTTTAGCAACAAACACAAGACGATAAAACTGAAAGTAAAAAGAAAAAAATACTAAAAAAAATAAACGAAATTATGTTTAATTTATATATATATATATATTATATATGTATGGAGCATGTTATAATTATAATTAGTTGATGAAACTTTTTGTAGATAAATTCAATATTGTAGCAGATGATTTTTTATATATATACATACATACATATATACTAACAATACTTAGCATATGCCATATATATATGTGTATATACATATATATAGTATATAAATTAGAGAGCAATGAGAAGCTATTGCATAATCGTAATCGTAGGCAGGGTTAAAAATAGTAACTAAAGACACAAATTGTTGCAGTGCAAAGCAAGCGAGAAAAAGCTAGAAAACAAGCTAAATATATATATATATATATAAATATATATGTGTGTGAATAGGTAATACATCTATCTAGAGGATGCGAGCGAGCGAGAGAGTCGAACATATTAAATGCTATATACATATATATATATTATATAGACATTATATAATATACATATATACACATAAATACTTATACATACATATATATATTCTTACATAAAAGCAAAACGTTGTTGAATTTTAAAGATCAATAAGCATAAAATACCATTAATAAATAAAGTAGTAAAAAAATACTAAAAAAAATTGTTAGTTGTTGCAAAAAAAAAACGAAGCTAAACAAAAACTGGCTTAAATTAAAAATGAAAAATTTAAAAATTCAAGAGAGTTAAACAAAACACACACACACACACACACACCGACACACACACACACAGCTGCGTTTTGTAGAGCCTTTAATTTTGAGAATTTTTGGGCGAATGCAAATAATTTTTATATGCGAAAGAGAGTCGAAAGAAGAAGGAAAAGCAAAAGGTAAACATAAATAAAACAGCTAAAAGTAATCTAGAACTAACAATTTGTAAAGCGTTTGTATTAGTAACAAAAACTAAAACTAAAATCATATATAGAGAGCAATGCAAAAGTAAAATAAAATAAAACATAGAAATAAACAAAAACTAAAATCTAAAAGTTAAACAAAAATAAAAACAAAACTGCGCCTAGTTGTTGTTGCCAGCAAAACTTAAAACATAAATCAAGTAAAAAGTAAAAAGTAAAAAGCCTATGCAAGGACACTAACATGTACCTAGATATACATACAAAAAAGAAGAAGGAGAGGAAGAAGAAAGGAAGAGAAAACAAAACAAATTGCTAACAAACTAAACACAAGTGCTCGACAAAGAAAAGAAAGAAAAAATGCTGCAGATACATATATTAGTTTAGTTTGTAACTAATTAGTTTTTGTTAACTTTTTGTACTCGTCTCTAAATGTTCAATATTTGTTTGTTCTTTTTTTATTCGAGAACAGTTTTCTATGATTTCTCATTGTTTGACAATATTTCAATGATGTTGAATTAGTTTATAGCTGTTCATTTTGAAGGCGTGGCATATATGTTTTTCATTTAAAAGCTGCAAAAAAAATACAAAAAAAAACAATAAAGGTTTAGATACAAATTTTGAAACGATAAATGCAAAAAAAAACAAGTGTGTTCTTATTTATATTACTTAAAACTTCAATTCAGTCTTCTGTTGTCTACTTTTCAAATCTGCCAATCAACAAGCAGCGCTAAGATGGCTGCAGCGTAAGATCCTTACCTACTTGTCAACTGCTCAGTTCAAGCAACCAATCAGCGCGCGGCAGCATTTGTGCAGTCTCTGCTAAGTGCGATCTCTTTCTGTTGCCTACTTTGCAGCTGGTTTCTCTTAGCGCGCTTCGCTGTTAAGTTGGCAGCATTTGTGCGATCTCTTTCTGTTGCCTACTTTGCAGCTGTTATCTCTTAGCGCGCTTCGCTGTTAAGTTGCGCGCCTACGCCATTGCTGTTATCGCTGTTGGCGCCATCCTAAAGGCAGGCTATGTTAAGTTAACAGCTCAACCAGTGCAGAATGTCGTCAACATTTCAAGGTTAACCTTGACAGCGTTTCTGCTTAAGTTAATTTATGGTTTTTGTTTTGTTTTCTGTTTTGTTGGTTTCGTGCATTGTTGCTGGGGTCAGTTCGGCGTTGCATAACCGGCAGCTGCAAAAGCGCGGCCCGCCGTTGCCAAGACCTTGACGCGTGCAACAATGTTGCCAAGCCGCTCGCTCCTCGCTCCAATTTAAATTTGAATCAATTTCAATACTAAAATACAAATTACCAGCGACACGCCCACCTATTGGCATTAGCTTATGCAAAACGCTTACGAATTTCCTCATTTTGTACAAATTTCCAAACAATTTCCGTTGATTAACAGCAACAACAACAGCAACGAGAGATGGGGAGTCGCATAACTGTTGTTCGATTACTTCCTATGATGAAACGTGCGTGGCAAATGTTGCAAACAAATGCGAGCAATGTTAACACATGGAGTCCATATGCTGTTATGTATACAACACACACACACACACACACACATGCAGACACATTAAATTACGCAAAAACAAAAAGTAACTGCAATAACAACATCAAACAGGCACTTAAAATGTTAATAACAACATCAAACGCTAAACTGGAATTATGCAGCACGTTGACGTCGCTGTCGACGCGCGCGTCGACGCCAACGTTGGACAACGTTGAACTTGAGCTTGAAATGTGAGCGAATGCAGAGTCTCTGCTTGACTGCGCTGCAAATGCTGCAGCTTAACATAGCCGTTGCTGTTGCTGTCCCTCTCTCTCTTACGCTCTCTGCCTGTCGCACTCTCTTTATGATCGGCAAATGAGGTCAAAGCGTCGCATACGTAATGTGCGTTAAATGACAAAACTTATGAAACGAACAGCAGCAATAAAATGTTTTTTTTTTTTCTTTGCCATTTTCTTGTCTCTCTCGTTCGTTGAGTGGCGCCGGAAGCACAACAACATGCGATATAAATGATGAGCCTGCGTGGGCGTTAACATAACACCTACCGGCATGCCCCCTCCCCCTTCACCACTGCCTCTCAGTGGCGTCGTCCCGTTTGACAGTTGACGTTTTGCCGGCAAATTTCAGCACCAATAACACCATCAACAACAACAGCAATAACATTTATGCTATGCTCAGCTGAAGAGAGCCCCAAATTGATGACGCAACAGCACTGCCGACTGCTTAAGAGAGCTGTGACATAATCGCATGACAATGTATATGCGCGCGTGTGTGTGTGTAAGTGAGCGAGTGCAAGAGAGCGGTCGCTGCCGCTGCCGTCGTCGTTGCTGCTGCTGCTGTTATGTTGTGTGCTGCTGGGGCTCGGTTGTGGTTAGCGCTCAATGCCTTCATTTGCTGTCGAACAGCGGCCGTGGCAAGTACAGCAAAAATAGTTAGCGCTCGCGCGCTTACGAGCAGCATTCGAACACGTTGCCCTACACACACACACACACACTCACTTACTCTCAGCTTGCACCCTCTCCGCTCGTCGCGTAACCGTAGCCGTAACGTAAGCACATTACAAAACAACGTCAACGCGTCGCTATTTTGTCAACGTAACCAGCAAGCAGCGCTTTTATCGTCTTTCTATGCAACTGTGTGCGTGTGCGTGTCCCCGTGTGTGTGTTTACATATGTATATGTACGTAAAAGTGTGTGTGTGTCTATATGCTCAATTCGCCAAGCATAAATCTGAAATCAGCTAAGCCCCACTCGCAGAGCAAAAGCAAGAAAAACAAAACGTATTTGTTTGCTCCGCGCGTTATGTGTAAAACCCGTCTGTGGGTTACGTAAAGCCGAGTTGTTGGGTTCTTACAAAACAAAAAGAAAGAAAGAAAAGGCAAAAGGAAAAGCAAAAGCAAAAAACGCAAAGGCAGAAGTTACGCGCACGCCTCAACCGACCAACGGCACAACAAAATCACTAGAAAAAGAAAAAAAATATAGAAAAATTAACAAAAAAGAAGCAAAATAAAGAAATTAAGAAATTGGGCAAAGAATTTTTTTGCACTGTTTTGTTGTTGTCTCGCGTGTGGCAATAAATTTTGACACAAAAGAATTTATTGTGTGTGTGCGTACGTGCGTGTGTGTGTGCGAGTCTGTGTCTGCTCAGACAGGAGGCGCGGTCGTGCAGTACAAGTAAAAAGCGAGAGGAAGAGGAAGCAGCAGCAGCAGCAGCCGCCGCAATAGCAGAATCAGCAGTTGTCAGTGCGACAGGTAAATTAAAATATCAAAGAGTGAAAGAGAGAGAGAGAGAGAGAGAGCAGAATGGCGCTAAGAGAGTGCCCATACACAGCAGCCGCTCTCACTCTCTGTCTCTCTTCTGTCTGTGTTACGACATCAGGCCACACGCCGTCTGCTCTGTGTGCGTGTGTGTGTGTGTGCATGTGTGTGTGCAATGTGAATGAACGCGCGCTCAACTTAGTTGCATTTTGCTCTTTGAACAACAGTAGCAGCAGCAGGAGCAGCAGCAGCAGCGCCAGCGTCAGCAGCACAAGAAAAACGGTTTTTCACTTGCTTTGCTGTTGTTGTTGCTGCTTGTGTTTCTGCGAATTGATTGTGAAAACAAAATGCGCTGCAGCGCGCTGTTAGTGGGAGCGAGAGAGAGAGAGAGGGCGCCTGGGGGTCGGCGGGCAAGTCCCATTTTGCGCCGCTTACGTGTTGCCATATTTTTAAAGGCATTACTAAGCGGTTTTCTGTTTTTGTTTGCGCCAATTGTTGTTGTTGTTGTTGTTCTACGTGTTGTTGTTGACGTTCTGGCAAATCAAATTGGACGCACTTGATAATAATTTATATTTAATTTGTGATAAAAAGCAAAGTCTGAATAATATTTCATGATAAATATATGTATATATGAATGTATTTAAATATATTATATATGTACATACGTATGTATGTATGTGTATATGTGTACATATATAAATAACTAAATTAAATGATGTAATTTCAATTTGAAATAAGTAAACGTCAGTTTACAGCAGATTCAAATGAAAAACGTGCTATAAAACATGTTTATTGCATGAAACTAACAAGAGACAAATTTAATATATGAAAGCAAATTTAAAATTCAATTATGCCAAAATATTTCAAATGATTTGTGAGCAATAATCGAAATATAAATAATTAAACTAAATAAATTGATTTGAAAAATTGTTAAAAAATAATTAAAAATATAAAAATTATATAAATTTTAAATATGTATATATAAATATAATATATGTACATATTACTATATATACATACATATGTATGTATGTATATCAAATAAAAAAAATAATTTATGTAAATATATAATATATATTTATAAATATTAAATATATATAAATATAATATATGTACTTATATAATATTTAAAAAAATAATTATATCTAAATACATAATATAAAAATATATTTTTTAATTATAAATGAAAAGGCGAGAAAAAGCAATTATAAAAAAGATTTTTTTATTTTTGTAATTATTAATATATTATTAATATTTTGTAATTATTAATATATTCACTATTATTATTTTTATGAGTTATTAAAATGATTAAAAAATTAAAAAAGTAATTAAAAATAATTATTCATAATAATTATGAATTGTTAAAATTATAAAAAAATCTAAAAGTAATTAAAAATAAATAAATAACAAAGTAGAACAATAAATAAATTAAATAATATATATACAAATAATAATATAATGAATAATAATATATATAATAATGATATTGATAAAATTAATAATAACATACATATATAATAATAATATAGCATAAAACTTCATTTACAGAAGTTCCATAATTTGCCCTCATTTGCCAATCAAAATAATTATTATATATGAAAAAGTTGTCAAATTATGGTTCACCCTAAGCGGTCATTCAAATATTTCTAATTATATTTAACTGTTTTTTTTCACGCTGCGAAGTTGATGGAAATGCAACAAATTGCTGCAGCAGCAGCAACAATAACAATAACAATAACAACAACAGCTGCAACAGCAGCGAAACGCTTGTCAAATTAACGGACCCATTAGCCTATGCACCCACCCCCAATGCGCGCACACCTCCTCCCCCGCCTCGCCCCACAGTCGCTGGGGGCAATGTTTGCCGGCTGCAGTTTACGTGACGCGAGCAGCGTTTGTCGCCGTTTGACGTTGACGGCGATGTCGACGTCGACGCTGACGTTACGACACGCGACGAATTATGCGACCGAGCAACAACAACGACAACAACAACAGCGTGGCTCTAACAAACTGTAAACTGTTAAGCCGTAAAACCTTTAACTGAACATTGCACACAAAATATTTCCTTCGGCATTATGGAAAAAGGGCAAAAGCAAGCAAACAGGGCCAAAAAGCCGCATGACTCACAGTTGGCCAATTGGTCAGGTCAATTGGCCCGGCCCTTATGTAAATGCAAATGGCTTGCACGACAATTAGCCAGAATCTCAACTCAATTCCATTATGCAATCGTGTGACAAATGGAGAAACAAAGTGGAAAATAGAATTTCCCTTTCCCTCCCCCCCATTCAATAATTATTTTCGCCTCTTTCTCCGTCTCTTTCGGCATTTATTGCGACCGTAAAACACGCCGTAAAAAACCAAATGAAAAGCCAATAAAACAAATATCAAAGCAGAAATCACACACAGCAACAAGCAACAACAACAACAACAATCAGCTAGGAAAAATGCTTATGAAAATTGTATAATAAGTTCGAAGGCGATTTCATAACAGCTCGCAGCTCGTGTTTATTGAATGGCAATCACAGCAATTATGTAATTTCATTAGGCCCAAAACTTGACTTGATGCCTTTCACACACACACACACACACACTTGTGGAGTTAGCTGAGTGTGTGTGTGGGTGGGGCTGGGGCTGTGGCTGGGGGGAGCTAAACCTTTCGCATTTGCATTTGACATTGCATTTCAGGGCGAATTTCTTGTCGTCACCCGCAACAATTGACTTAAGTAATAATGAGCGCAAGCGGAGGCGGTGCCCGACTAGCAGATACCCTGTAAATGAATGATAGTTGAAGTTGAAAAGGGCAGAGCTGGAAATTGACTTGGAAATATATATTATATATGCATCTATATACATCTATAACTGAACGGAAGTATTTGAGCTATATTTCTAAGCAATTATAAGAAAATTCAATCAATTTCTCTTCAGTCTAGCAGTCGAGTTGTCTAACAATTGCTCTAAAACAAAAGGGATTAGCCATAAAACTAATATATTTCATATATATATTTATAGATACATAAATCTAAACAATTTTGAGCTTTAGCATTATGCCTAAAACTATAAATAATAGATTTGGCCTGATAAAAAATTGTTTATAAAAGAAAAAATATGATTAAAAATTGAGAAATCTTTATTTTTAAATGAAATAAACTAAAATGTATATTATAAATTTATTACATATATGTTACATATAATTTATATATATTTTTAGCTAAAATAAACTAAAATTTAAATTATAAATTTATTAAATATATTTTTTATATATTAAATATTTTTTCTTTTATGAAATAGATTTAGTTTCAGCGAGACTTTGTTGCCATAAACAGCTCTTGATCCTTATAGATATATGTATGTATATGCTAACTTGTATAAATATATATAGTAGAATATAGGCAATAGCAGAATATAGTCAATACTCTATCTGCGATATGCCCTCTTAGCCTATGCAGCCCAAGTCCAGGGTATTCTTAACAAAAGCAGTTGACGTCGTCATTGTAATTGGTTTTTGTCTCGGTTGCTGTCGCCGACTGTGCAGCTGCCTTTTGCTGCCCCCCCCCCTCTCTCTCCCTCTCTCTCTCTCTCTCTGTGTCTGTCTCACGCTTCTCAGTTCCAGCGCCCGTTCCAGTCTTTGTCGCCAATTCGCTCTGCCAAGTCGGCGACAACAGGCGACGACGATAAATGCAATCGCAAAAAAAAAAACATGATTGACATTGCATAAGACAGAACTCAGATGATATAATATATGTATATATATTATAGTCTCAATATATGTATATATAATAACTGTACTTTGTATGTTTGCATATATCAGCTCACACAGCGACAACAACAATCAGTTAATTTAGAAATGTTTATCAGCACTGCCAGAGATGTTATGCAACACTGAGAGTAAGAGTGAGAGTGACGGAGAGAGGGCGACAGGTTGAGTGCGAGGGCCAGCGATTGCATCTAGATACACGTGCGCCTATTACGAGGCGTATACATAATTTGTCTATTCTATTTTCTTAACTTACGCAAAAGGCCTTAATCTAGCTGTTTGCCGACTTTTACTAACTGCAAATGCGTCACATATTGACAATTGGCCTAATAGATGTTACGAACTAACGTTGCTGGTAATAGATACAGATATATGTACATATATATATATATATATATATATATATATTTATTTATATATATAGAGTTAATGCCTTGAGTGCGCCTGCTAAGCAGCCATAGACGACGCACAGCCTGAAGTATTTGAAGGTCGTTTGTAAGTGGAGATAAAGCTGCCTATATAAGAGCCACACACAAGAGAGAGAGAGAGAGACATATACTATATAGACATATATACATATATATTATATATTATATATTGATAATAAGCGTAAAAATAGATATTTCGCAATGGCAGTGTCTGCATTATAAATCATATCGAACAGCTGTTGCTAGCCGGAATGATCAAAGTCTGCAATTGAAGCTAGCGGGAATTGCAAGCAGAAAACAGTGTTGGCTAACGTCTTACTTGATAATGAGCAATACGAATATGGTAAAGCAGTTTGTTATAAAGTGAATTAGTTAATCAAAAGTTATTAGTTGTCTAAACAGTGTTGATAAGCTTGTTTATATTGCCAAATAGTGTTGGTTAACGTCTTACTTGATAATGAGCAATATCAATATGGTAAAGCAGTTTGCTATATACTACATTACTTGTTAAGCAGCTTGTAGTTGTCTAAGCAGTGTTGATAAACTTGTGTATATATGCCAAATAGTGTTGGTTAACGTTGCATTTTAAGCTATTGCTCATAAATAGTGAGAGATCTGCATAGAAACAGCTTGTAGTTGTCTAAACAGTGTTGATAAATTAGTTTATATTGCCAAACAGTGTTGGTTAACGTTGCATTTTAAGCCATTGCTCATAAATAGTAATGAATCTGCATAGGAACAGGGTTTTAGAGCTCGTCCTTCTTCTTTAAGCTTAAGTAAAACTAGCTTAAGCTTTTGCAGAGCTTTGCACTGCCTTCAGATACATTTTCCTTAAACCAATTGAGAACTCTAAGAAAGGGAACTAAATCGTAGACTTCTTATGTAATTCAGCTCAATTATTCATTCATTAAGTATATCAATTTATATGCTAGTCAAAATATCTTTTGGCAAAGCTAAAGCCAAACATATTTAGCAAATTTTCGTTTCGAAAATGTTTTCTTTTCGTTTTTCCTTTTTTTTTGTTTTTTTTTTCTTTTTTTGATACATTGTTTCCATCTGAAAAATCATTCAATTTCATTGTTGTTTCTATTGTTGGCGCAGCGGAATCAAATTGATATAAATAAAAATATGTATGAGAACCTTCGCAGGCAGGCCATATACTATATATACTTGATTCTTGGCTAACTACCAATAGCATAGACAATATTTTGCGGCATTACTTAACAACAACTGGGCCAACAACTGCGCGTACATAATCATACGATTCCCCCCCAAAAAAAAAGAAAACATACGAAAAATGAAATGAAAATGAAAATGAGAAAAAACTGAGTCTAGAAATCACAACATTTTTATATTTGCACGCAATTTTCGTTTTGGCACACTTTGATTTCGCTCGAAAATGTATCTCTGCCTGTTTATCTACGCCTGATTATACATAAATGTGTGCGTCTGTGTGTGTGTTAGATGTAAACAAATTATAACACAAAAAAATCAAAAGAAAGAAAAAAAACTTATATTGTTTACATAACAAAACCAAAAACATTCGAGCGTTGCCAATGGCCACGACGCGCTGCTCACACATACACTATCCGTGTGTCTATATGTGCGTGTATTGGTGTGTTGTGCCGGCATTGTTTATCTTCAAGATATTCTCAAGAAAAAAACGTGCGCATATAACACACAAGCATAAACACACAGGCACACAAGCACTCACTCACACATAGCTGCTCTTAAGCCCTGAGCACTGTTCTGAAAAGAGAGAGAGAGAGAGAGAGAGAGCGAGCGAGCGAGCGCGCGTGTGAGAACAGTCGCAGCTGTGTCTGCTAAGAGCGCGTTTAACGCTGTTGCTGTAGTTGTTGTTGTTCTCCACACTGCGAGAACGTTCCACTTTGTTTTTGTGTACGTGCGTGGCTGCCTCTGTATGTGTGTGTGTGTCGACGTTTCTGATTTTGATTTCGTTACTAGCGCCAGCGTCCGCGTCAGTTTGCTTTGTGATTCAGTGTTAATTTTCATAATATTATGTAACAACATGTGCGTTGGCCTGGCTGGGCCGCAGGCAATTGAAATTAAGTATCATATCAGCATTAATCACACGCACACACAGATGCACAGAGAGAGAGAGTGTTCTTAGTTCCAGCTGGCAGCTGGCAGATGGCGGCTGCTGCTCTTTGCGGCAAGTTCGTTGACCGTTTATGTAACGCGCCAAAGTCTTCGAAAGTGGCTGCAAAGCTCAGAATTTTAGGCCAGTCAATTAACAGCATACGCGACAAATGTCACGTCACTGCACCAAGAGAGTGAGAGCGGCAGAGTGGGAGCGTGAGAGAGTGCGCGTTGTGGAGAGATGCAAGTAATGGCAGTTAAGCATGAACTGTGGCACTGGTTGAGTAATAGATACGGTAATTCTTTATTCTGCTTTGCCGCTGTCATGACATGGGCAGGCAATAAAACGAAAATTAAATCAAAGAGAGCGTAGCTGAAAGAGCGCGAGAGCGTGAGTATGAGTGTGTGTGTGTGTGTGTGTGTGGCGCTCTTTAGCTGCGCGCTCTTTGACTATGCCTGTGTGCGTGTGTTTGAATTATAAAACAGAATCAAAAGCTGACGATGGCGGCAGCGGCAGCGGCAGAATCAAGCAAAACGGCATTTTATATACGTTACGTAAAATTCCTATACAGCGTCGATTTGATTTCTCGTCTCGTCTTCTGCTTTCAGATGCTCAGCCGAGCGCGTCGTCGCTTCCGCTGACCCAACACCAACAGCAGTAGCAGCAGCAGCAGCAGCAGCAGCAGCAGCAGAGGCAGCGGCAGTGCCAGTAACAGAGCAGCGCAACAAATCAGCAACTCCAGTGACTGCCAAACTGCGAAGGGCAACGCACGCGTTTTCGCTACAAATTAAATCAAATCAAAAACAAAATAAATGAATATTAATGAAATTATAAATTATTATTTAAACAAAAATTGATTGAATTGAGAGCTGATAGTGAAGTGCATAAGAAGAAAAGAAAAACCTAAAATTTAATTTTTAAATAAAAATTTTGTGCAAAAAAAGTCGAAAAGAAATATAACAAAAATAAGAAGAGAGAAAAAAAAGCAACGCCAAAGACTGCGACGTCGCGCTGACGTCGACGTCCGTTGAATACGTGACAACGGTCAGCTACAGCAGCAGCAGCAGCAACAACAACAACAAGAGGAGCAGCACCAGCAGCAACAGCTGTCAGGATGCCGCTCTCACAAGGATATTGCATGAAGCCTTCGCTGTCGAGCAAGCGCGCGTTGAAGGCAATGCGCAAGGAGAATCAACAGCAGCAACAGCAGCAACAACAGCAACATCTGCAGCAACAACCACATCTGCAGCCTTTATCCAGCTCCATGCATGCGCTGCTCCACAACAACAACAACAATAACAACAACAACAATAGCTCCTTGCAGCTGTCCTACTTGATAGGCGAGTCCTTTGCGCGCTCGGGCAGCCTGCTGCAGGCATTGAACGTCTACGAGCTGATAGCCAGTGGACAGCTGGACGGGCATGTGGCCCTGGACAAGCTCTCCTCGCTGGCCAGCGCGCTCACGGCGCACATCAGGCAGCTGGGCAGCCTGGCGACGCGCGAGTCGCGGCTGAAGGCGCAGTACCAGGAGCTGCTGCAGTGGACCGAGCTGGGTTTGGGCCTGGACCTGGAGGCGGAGCAGGACTTGCTGGACACGCGGGAGCTGCGCGTGCCCAGTCCTGCGCTGGGTGAGGACTACGATCCGCTGCTGTGTCCGCTCTGCTCGGATCTGCTGCGCACGCCGGTGACCACCAACTGCGGGCACACGTTCTGCGGCCAGTGCTGCGAGACGATCACCCAGTGCAACGTGTGCCACGTCAAGTTTCCGCGCAGCGCCGAGCGCATGCCCCAGGGCGTGGCGCTCACCAGCACCACCAGCACCAGCGCGAGCGCCAGCAGCATCATCAGCAGCAGCCACGCGTCCAGCTCCTCGCTGCGCTTCATGACGGGCCTGCCGCCCGCACCGAGCGGCGCCAGCTTTCAGCACGGGCTCGGGCTGCGCTTGTCCATGGCGGCGCCCACCACAGTGACCACCACGACGGTGGCCTCGACGACAGCCACAGCCACCACGACAATGGCCTCGAGCAGCTCGGCCTCGCCGCTCGTCGCCGGCATGGGCGGCGGCTATGCGCTGGGCGTGACCACGGCCATGAAGTTCATGCCGGATGTCCTGATCCGCCATCTGGTCGAGAAGTGGTGGGGCCCCGAGCTCCAGGCCAAGAAGATCATCGAGAAGGCCAACAGCTGCATGCACCTCAACCGCCTTGACGACGCCCTCAAGTTCTGCAACGCCAGCCTCGAGAAAGGTGAGTTCTATGCGAATTTAAAAACTCTTTTAAGTTTGTAGTCATTTATTTCGCTCAGTGTAGCGCCAGAAGTTGGTGTCTTTTTGAGGTCAAGGCGCAGGCCTGAAACTTGAAAGAAAAAAAAAAAGAAATAATGTGGAAATGAGGTCAGGTCAATGCCAATTTTGAGCTTTACCTGTGCTGTGCACTGAGAGAAAAGTGTATATACAAGAGATGTTTGTTTGAAAGGGCCCAAAAAATACATACACTGAGAGAAAGTAGGAAATATGTAAAACAGACTTTGAAGCCCGATTTTTAGGCAATAACTCTATTTTACACTGAGAAAAAAATATGTAAATTAAATATTGAGCATAATTTAAAAGCATTTTCTTTGCTTTACACTGGAAAAAAAGCAAAAATAAACATAAAAACTTGATAAATATACATATATCATGATTTATATATATATATATATATATATATATATATATATATATATATATATATATATATATATCAGATTTTTTCCCCATCTCCCCAACCAAAACCGACTAATGCATATCTAATGACAACTCACATAAAGCTCCAAACTTTTATGGCCCAAAACTTTGGCTAAGTGTAGCTATGAATAGCAGAAGGCAATCAGTTAAGGAGCTTAGAAACTGCCACGCCTTTTCGCGCAGTGTAGCGTCAAATTGTGAGTTGTTGTTGTCTTTTGATGATTTACTCGAAATAAAATCAATAACAAGGGGGAGAAAGGAAGAGAGAAAGGGAGAGAGAGAGCAGGAGAGAAAGGGAGAGTGGGAGAGAGAGAGAGAGAGAGGGCGCTGCAGCTAAATGCCGTTGCTGACGTCAGCAGCTAAACTGCGCAACAGGTTTTTCCATGGAAAAGCCTCACGCACACACACACACACATGGCTAACTACCCTTTTTGAGCAGTGCAGCGAGGCCCTGGCCTGGCTTGGGCTGGGCTGGGCAACAGCTCGTATGCGTGATGAGTGTCAACAGAAGCATTCGAGCTGCTGGCATCATTTGTCAACTGTTGTTGTCGTTGTTGTTGATTGTAGTTGGTCTAATTGTGTTGTTCATTTTATGGTCACTCTTCCCTCTCTCACTCTCTCTCGCTCTCACTCCTTCTCTCTGGCCTGTGCCAAGGACTCGCTTATTAAATATTTACCAGGTGGCATTTCACTTGGGACATTTGCCAAGACTAAAAGCCAAAGACGACAAACCAAATTAAATTCTACACTCAAGAGACATCTGAAACAACAACAGACATAAGCAACATCTTAAACTCTTGAACTGCTTTGGGAGATTAGATTGCAGACAGATGCAGATACTTGCGCCTGGCACTGTGCGTGAATAATTGAGGCGTTGAGTCAACGCGTGCTCGAGGCTTTTCCCAGACAACAACTCAAGCAACAACAACCACAACAACAACAACAAAAAATAGCTAATTAATCATCTGCGACACTTTTTTGCCACCTACGCATCGGCTCCACAAATAGTTGGCCAATGATTGTTTTTTTTTACCTAATTTTCTGTTCATTTCTTTTCTATTTTCTATTTGCTGTTTGATTTTAGAATTTTCTATTTTCAATTTTCTTGGGGTTTTCTTTTCTCTGTCTTGCTGAAAAATCACGTCGATCCACGCACTTAGAAATCCATCAAACAAGTTCGTGAAGACCTAGAAGAAGAAGAAGAAGCAGCAGCAGGCGGCGAGCCACTTGACTGCCTGGCAGATGCCAGATGAAACGTTTAACGTTGCCCACACTTTGTGGGGGCGGGGCCGGGGGTGGTGTCCCCCTCTGTGTCGGTAAAATATGAAAGGAAAATCGCTGCGAGGTGGCAGCCAACAGCTGATGGGCAATTTTCATACAATTGAACCAAAAATTAAGCAGATCAATGAAAAGGGAGGGGGCGGAAGGCAGGAGGAGGGCGGAAAATGCCAAATGAAAATTTGAATAAAAATGAAAATAGATGGAAATATTAGATAAGCAGCTGAAGAGATAGGCAAAGGTACAGGTTAATTATAGATAAAGAATTGGCACAAAGATTATTTTTAGATAGTAAAAATAGAAAGTTGATTAGATAATGAATAATTAGTGATTCACAGACAGATAAAAAGGGAAATGGATAGAAAGCAAAGATAAAGATGGAAATAAGATATCAAATAAAAGAAATATAACATGAAAATAAAAAATAAATATTAAATAAAAATAAAACAAACAATTATAAAATAAAATTTAAATGTAATAAAAATAAATCAAAAATTTTAAAAAATAAAATAAAAATAAAAATAAAAATAAAATAAAGATAAATAAATAATTTAATTACATTAAAAAATAAACTAAATAAAAAACAAAATAAAATAAAATTTTAAATAAAAAATTTTTTAAACAATAAAATAAATAAAATACAAATAAAATAAATATAAAATAAAATAAAATTTAATAAAAAAATAAAATTAAATTAAAAAAAAATAAAAAAAAAGAAAACTACAAATCAACAAAAAAATAAAAAATAAAATAAAATAAAATTAAAAATAATAAATTAACAGAATATAAGAGAAAAGAAAATTAAAATAAAATATAAAGACCTAAAAAATACAAATATAATCCAAATTAAATTAAATGAAAGAAAAATAAAAATTTAAATAAACTGAAAATAAAAATAAATAAAATTGAATTAAATTTAAAATTAAGAAAAAATTTCAAAAGTAAAATAAACTAAATAAAAAATAAGAAAAAACCAAAACAAAAAAATACAAAATTAAATAAAAACAAAAGAAGTATTTAAAAAATAAAATAAAAATAATAGAAATAATTAAAAGATAAAATTAAATAAAATAAAAAATAAAATGCAAATAATATAAGACGATGAAACGAGCCTGACTCTATCATTCAGTTTACTTATCCAGCTCAAGCATACATATATGTTCATACATATATACTTTATATGCTCTGCCACGCTTTCTTCTGCCTCTTACGCTCCCTCTCTCTAAGCCATTAAGCTCCTTAACTTTAGCATTCTTTAATGCCCTCTTCAAAGTTCTCTTTTTTATTGATTTTTGCATTCAAATTTGTTGAGCTCGAGTAAATATTTGCCTGAATCTTCGAAAAATACTTTTGGCAAATTCCATATTCAATATTTGAATGCTTAAGCCAAATAGAAGCAGAACGTAAAGGTGAAACTGAGTTAAGCACTTTGAAATAAGTCAATTTGCTGATGCAACAAGAAGATAGAAGGAGAAGAAGAAGAAGAAGAAGTCTATGACTTAAACTGAACTAAAGCCCGATTCTGAATCCATATTGCTGCCTATGAATGTCCCTAGAACTGCTCGATTGCTGTGGGATAGCCTATCACATCTAATTACCCGCTTCACGCTCTGTCCTTATGTAAGCACTCTGAACAGTAGCCAGCTCTGCTATATACACATACTATATATATATATATGCCAATTATAATGTATATCCGTACTCTAATAGATCACGTAATATTATTGTGTTTATTTAGTTGATTGCCTATTGGCTATTGCCTAATGGCAATGTCTAAATATTAAGTGGGTGTTTCTCTAATCAACATACAGGATCTACAAATGCCAGGTGCTGAGGCGGAGGCGGTGGTGGTGGCGAGGGTGGGGGTTGGTTGTTGCGTGACTTTTACGGTTTGTCGCCCGCACAAAAAAAAAAAACAAAAATGCGCAGCTGAGAAGCTCGTGTTGCTTTCGTAATTGTTGTTATCGGAGCGAGTGTTATTGTTGTTCTTGTCTGCTTGTTGTTGGCCCAGTCAACAGCAGTGATTCAAATGCGTTGATTTGGCCAACTCAAATGCTGACGCATCGCCGCACGAGCCACGCAAATGTGTTCTGTTTACCTGGCCAAACTGCAAGCAGCATGAAATATAATTAATAGCAAAACGTTGCTAAACACACGTAAACATACAGGCAGAGAGAGTGGGAGAGAGGGAGAGAAAGAGAGAGAGGGAGAGAGATATTTGTTTTTCTATAGTTCTTGACTTGCACTCGCTATCAGTTATTGACTCTGGCGCTGATAAAAATATAAAAGAAATTTAATTTAACGCTTGTTTTTGTTGATATAGCTTGAAAATGCTTTGTCATTGCGCTTAGTCGAAGCCAAAAGTCAAAGTCAATTAGCTGCAAATCAAAGTGGAAACAAGAGCGTTGCCAGATCTCACTTGGCCAAGGGCAACTCGGGAGTGAGCCACTTAACATTCAGGCACTAAATGAGCCGCAACACGTGCCAGACATGCAGAGGATTGCCAGCCCACCCACACACCCACACAGACGTAGCTAATATAGTCGTCGACCTCGTGCAACATGCTCGTGTGCCACATGTGGCATGGCGAATTACAGCCACGACTGAGCACACAACAAAACAACAATTCAAAAGTGCTTTAAAGCGCCGGCCAAGTGAGCGACTATGGGATGAGCTGGAAAATGCGAAAATCTAGAGAGAAATTGAACAAGATTATATATAGGATATCTGCAGACCTTCTCAGAAGGTTTCAACTTGGTTTGGATAAGCATTAATGCCCAAAACTCAGCCCTTAAAGCACTTAACAGAATGTTAATACTCTGTTAACTAAATGTTAGTGGCTAGAACTCAAGTGTGAGCTGCAGCTAGAGACAGACTAAGACCATATATCATATATATCATAAAAATCATGCCCAAACCTCAGCCCTTAAAGCACTTAACAGAATGTTAATACTCTGTTAACTAAATGTTAGTGGCTAGAACTGAAGTGTGAGCTGCAGCTAGAGACAGATTAAGACCATATATCATATAAATCATATTTAACATATATATCATATATAACATATATATCTTATGTATCATATATATCATATATATCCTATATAAACAAAGTCTGCAAACAAATATGCCCTCTACAGAGTGTAGCTACAGCGTATATCTATAACATTTGACTCCGCCCGACTTGTGGCAAGTGGAAAGTGTTGTTTAACAGCCGCAAGGACTCGGCTCTGGCTCGACTCCTGTGCGCTGTGGTTAGCTGCTGCAGCTGGCTCTGGAAATGCCCACATATCATGCAACGCGGTGGCATGTTTGGCCTTTTAGTGGTCGCCGCACGCAGCGCCACGCTAATTTATGCACACACAAAATACATATATATTCGGTATATATAAAGATATATATCGCAGATCGTATAATCTGATGGCGTGCGCACCGTGGACTGGCCGAAATGTGCATTAAATGTGAAAATGTCCGAAAGAATTTAGCACGTGCCGTGCACTCATCGTGTGGCAGGCATAGGCCCTATGCCCTAGGCCGGTCCTCTGGCACCTGAGTTTGTTTGTTGTTCATTTCTTTTATGGATTTAATTAGCGGCTAAACCCAAATGATATTCGTACTCGCTCATTTGGCTAATGAGGTCACACGAATGCCGAGGAAAAGCCGAATGACGACGCATTCATTAGGCCAAATGTTTGCTAATTGCCGAGCTGACTCGATACAAATTGAATGGTGGCATCATTGCGCGTGGTTCTAGCTAATATGGAGCACAGTTGGGAGAAAGTTTAATCAGAAAAGAAGAAAAAACGAAGGCTGAGTGCCTTTCTGTGTGATTCTTATAGACGTCTGCAGAGGAGTAAGCTAAAGTCAGCTGATAGACTCAAGTATTGTCTCTCTCTCTCTCTCTCGACTCTCATTTGATTGCTTACACTAACAGCCTCTCTTTGCGCTTCTCATGCATGTAAATGACTCACGTATTGATGTATTATTGCCTATAGAAACCGGCTATCTTCAATGTTGGCTCATATAACAACAGTTAGTTACACGCGTGCCTCTCTCTGCGCTTCTCATAATGATATTTATAATCTGTTTGTACAGTGCTCGCTTACTCGCCTTAATTGCTGCAAGGCTGATAAGCGCTTGGCCCTGAACTTGAGCGCCTCTCTCTGCGCTTCTCAGAATGCTGACTCAATACTTCTATTTCGTTTATCAGTTCTATTCAAAAAATGTAATTCACCTGCCCAAATCTAAGCGATTTGCTTCGCTGATAAGGCAGCGCAGCCCTGAACCTGAGCGCCTCTCTTGGCGCTTCTCACGCAGCCATCAGCGATAAGCGATTGCACTTTCCATTGTGTCTGGCCAACTGCGCAGCCAAATGCGCGAACATCTCAAGGGCGTACTCTAGCCATAACCCAAACACCGATAATCTCGGCGCTATCAGCTGGGCTATATTTATGTGTGCCTCCATGTGACTCGTCAGCTGCGCTAGCAGCTGATATTTGGCATATGTATTACGTATACGTAAAGCAATTGAGCGAGTGCACTATTTAACATTTGCTTTTGGCTTTCAATTAGTCAGCCAGGCGAAGGCGGCTTATTAGAGGGGAAGGAGGGGGGGGGCGTGGCAGGTGCTTTTGGTTGCTTAATGCGCAGTTGAGTTCTTTGTGCCAGCGCACAAAGGCCTGCTAAGTGAAAGACAGACAGAGAGAGGGTGAGGGAGAGAGAGAGGGTGAAAGAGAGAGAGAGCGCGCGCAAGTCAAGAGACTTGGCGCAAGTTTAACGACCCTCAAATTGACTTGGCCTTGACGCAAAGCCAGTTGCCTGCACTGCCCAAAGCCTTAGCTATATCTCTCACTCGCTCTCTCTATATATATATCTATATCTGCACAGATATGCAGATATATATATGTAGTCATATATCTCTTGGCGCATCTAGTATAAAGTTGTGTTAATTTTGTGCTATTTTTATACCCTGAACCCATTAAAAATGGGAAATCAGGGTATAATGTTTTTGTTGAAATGTATGTAACAGGCAGAAGGAGGCGTGGCAGACCCCATAAAGTATATATATTCTTGATCAGGATGACAAGCCGAGTTGATATAGCCATGTCCGTCTGTCCGTCTGTCCGTCTGTCTGTCCGTATGTATGAACGCGTCGTTCTCAGAACCTATAAGAGCTAGAGACTTGAAATTTTTTATGTAGGTTCCTGTATAGCACGAAAAGATCGAGTTTGTTAAAAAAAATCGATAACTGTCTTAATTTTAATGTTATCGATTAAAAACGAAATCGATGCTCTGTTATATAAATCTATATAATTCATCTTTATAGCTAGAGTTTCCAAATTTTGCACTTAGTGTTATGTGAGCCTTATACAATTTCGGTTTTTGTTAAATTTTGGATGCCACGCCCCCTTCGCCTCAAATTTGTAAGTCCCGTATTTCAAATACTAGAGACTTGTGCTTTGGCACATACACACATATGGATGACATGATGACGCCCAACAAGTTTGATCAAAATCGTTGCGCTAGAAAAAAAGTTATTAAACATTTAATTTCCCATAACATTGCCATGCAAAGCAGCCAAATAACAGCTGACGCACCGACTTGCGCTTGTGTGTGCTTGCGCCTGTGTATGTGTGTGTGTATGTTTTGCTTGTAATGAACGTACAAGTGCATGTGTATATAAAAGAAACGAAGAATGCAGGGTTCAGGGTATACCCTAGTCGAGCGGCCTCGACTAGAGTTTTCTTACTTGTTTTCTTTCTTTATTTCTTGAATTGATTTATTCGTGCGCGGGTTTCGCATCTTGCATTGCCGGCATTCCCGGCGCTGTGGCATGCGGCGCCTTTTGGCTTTCAGTTTCTATGTTAGCCCCGCCCCCTGCCTGCTGCCCCCCGCCTGCTGCATTGTTCGCGTCTGCTGCACATTGCTCAAATGCCAGCGCACATTTTTCTGTACTCGAATGCACAGAACATCGCCGAGCAAATTCAAATGAAACTTGTGGCCCACAAATTGTTGAGCTCAGTGGAAGTGGGCGTGTCTTGAGCAAATGAAAGTTGTGGGCAGGAAGGGGCAGAGGAGCGAGATGGAAGGAAGGGCTGCAGCTTGATTAGATTGGATTGATTAGCTGATGTTGGGGGCAGGTAGATTGAGTAACTATAGGCTTAACTAACTATTGCTTAACTTGAGGTTAGATTGATATACTATATATGTTATCTACATATATATAATAAATATATATACCATATAAACTTATATGACTATTGCCTTTCTGCTCTATCCTCTTGCTCTGAAATCCTTTAAGTTCTATGAGCTCTATGATCTCCAGATTATAATTCCCCAATTATACTATATTCCCTATATTATACAATATTATTGTTTAGCTTTAGTCCATATATAGTCATCTGTCGATTCCCATCATATATCTGCTCTCATTTATCGCTACCCTTTAAGCTGGCGCTGCTTTAAATTGACAGACCCGTACCGCCCCGCCCCGCCCCCTACGCAGGGGCATCTCCAATTGCCTTGGCATTATACAAGATTCTTGATACGGAAAAGTCATTTGGTGTCGTAACGCGCGCGCGGCCTCTGTTATGCACGTCAGATAATGCCAGCGGGAAGTCGTAACATCGGGCAATGCATAATGATAATAATAACAGTAATAATAATAGGGCGAGCAATAAGCAATAATAAAAGAACGCTACGATAAACGGGTCATAACTCATCGACGCCCAAATAAGCCATAAAAATCAACAGAATTTGCCAGCGGGCAGAGAGAGAGGGGGAGAGAAAGAGAGAGTGATGTAATGTGAGTGAGAAAGAGAAGGGAAGAGTGTATGTTGGCTATATACAGTTCTTAATTGAAGCTAAATGGCAGCCACATTATGGAAATGCAGTCAAATGTTTGTTTGTTGCATAATGAGCGCGGCAACATGACCAAAGTTGCAGCAACAACAGCAACAGCGGCTGCAGCAGCTGCCAAAACTGTCCTCATTTGCCAAAAGGAGTGGCAGGCAGCATTGCAACAGTCTGGCAACGCTCGCGCGCTCGCTCGCTCGCTCGCTGACTCACTTGTTATTAAGTTTATTAAGTAATATTCTATTGTGAATTGTGAATTGCAATTGAAAATTCACTTTCAGCATTTGTAAACAAAACACGACAGCAACAACAACAACAACAACATTGGGATTATTCAATTGCAGCAACAGCAAAGGCAAAGGCAAAAGCAACAGCAGCAAAAAATCAAAAGTAAGTCGCGCGCTAGCTCTCTCTCGCTCGCACACACACACACACACACACACACACAGACACTGAGAGCCAGCACAGTGGCTGTTGCTCGCGCTCTCTTTGCTTGTGCTCTCGCGAGTTTGAATTACAGTTATGTCATAGAACGTAGCGCGCTAAGCAAATGCAGCTGCCCGCCGTTGTTGTTGTTGCTCTTGTTGCTGTCTGCTCATGTTCGCTTTATCGCTGCTGTAACTGTAAGCGATTTAACGGCAATCAGCGACGATTGCAATTTGCCTGCTACATACATACGTATGTCTGTCTGTCTGTATGTATATATATGTATATTGAGTAATAGCCACGAGCCAGCCAAGTGCTTAAGTCAGATCTGGCTTAAGGCTTTATTAGACTCGACGCTAGGTTCGCTGCCCTATCAAAACAGTTAGGCAATAGGCAGAGCGAAGCTTTTGCCATTTGCCTAAGAGCCGGGCGGGGTCAAAGTGCAGCCCGTTCAGCCCAGCCAAAGTTCAGTCATAAACAACAGGCGAACAAAGGCGAAGGCGAAGGCGTAGCATTTCAATTTGCCACACAAAATGAGCTATCAAAGAGCACACACACACACACACACACACGCCGCAAGTTATGCAACAGTTGCCGCTAGAATATCAGGTGGTTGCTAGAAGCAGAGAAGCAGAAGCAGAAGCAGAGGCGGAGGAGCAAGAGGGAGAAGGCAAAGGCAGTGCTGCAAATTAAATAAAGAAGCTTTTTGATGGGGACGGGGGAGTTGACAAAGCGCATTATATATACGTATATACATATACAGCTAACGATAACTTTATATATGTACATATACATATATAAACATATATATATATAAACATATATATATATATAATATATATCCATGTCTGATTGCATCACAACAGTCGCTAACTGTAGCGAAAGGCTAATTAGTTCAGCTCTGCAGAGTGAGGCAAAATGAGTTGATATTAAAAGAACTCTATGGCGGCAGCTGCGCCGTCCACAGACGTTGCCATAAACGGCAATTATACAACACTGGAGAATGACACAAGATATCAACAATCACTTTTCAGCCATTCGCCTGTTGCCGCGTTGCCACATTGTTGTTGATTATTTAATCGACAACAACAACATAAAAACTTATTACAAAATTGCCAAATTCACTGCTGCGGCTGAGTCGACCCCCCTGCGGGCTGCGCCCCTGCCCGGCTGCTCTCAAAAGTCAAGCGAGACGAAAAATTGAGCGCATTTACAAATCACGATTTAATTTTCAGTCGCCGCCGACGCAAAAGTCAAGCGTTGAAATTGGCAACAAACAAATGAGTCAAAGCGGAGAGCAAAAACAACGGCGTGAAAAAGACAAAAGGCGAGAGGGAGAGGGCGAGTGCGGAGAGCGGAGTGCGGAGAGCGGCTGCTGGACGCGCTTAGGCTTATGCTTAACGTAACGAATGAGCAAGACGTCGACGATGGCCAACAGTTGGCTGTCTGCTGCTGGCTGGCTGCCTGCTGCTGGGCTTACATAACCCGAGAGCTCCACTTACCAAACAAACATAATAAAAATGACGTCGCAGCAAACACGAGCAACAACATTGTTTAGCAGCGCCGACTGCGACGCCAGCGTTTGACTTTGACATACTTTTTTGGCCGCAGTAACAAAGAGCGCCAGCGCCAGCGCCAGCGCCAGCAGAGCAACTGTCAAATTTTGACATAAGCCAGGCTTGCGCCATTTCATGCGCTCACTCACTCGCTCGCTCACTTGCTCTCTCTTAAAATTGTGCGCTCTCTTGCGCTCTTTGGCCCTGTTGCTGCGCTGCTGGCGGCAGGCATTTCCTAGCAGCTGCACTCTTCGCCTGCCTCTCTCACTCACTCTGTTGCTGTGTTGCTCTCGCTCACAGTTGCACTCTGCGTTCGCCTCTCTCGCACTCGCTGCTGTTGCACAAGCTTACGCTCACGCAATGCTTTTTGCCTAACTTCGCTGCGCTCGTTGATTTACTTTGCATAAAAAGCCGGTTTTGG
>JAEIGN010000753.1:3892500-4097500 GCA_018903745.1 Drosophila repleta | reverse complement strand
TTTAACGTCTGCATCTTTGTTATTAATCAAAGCAGGATTGAGGCAGCAGAAGTTGCCAGAGAATTTCTATTCATTTATATTTTATATTTTATTTATATATATTTTACATATGTAGTATATATGTATAACAATTTATTTTTATTATTTAATTTATTTTATATTTATTTTTTATTTTTTATATTTTATATTCACATTTTAGCTAGATAGTTGGCTAGATTATACAGAGTATTAGCCAGTGGCAGGCCAACTTCTCGTGCCACTTTTTGTTCGTATTAAATTCCATTTGACTCTTATATCTTATATATATCTTATATGTATATATCCTACATACGTATGTATATCCTTAGCTATATTTGATTACACAGCAAACCCAACAGAGCCAGCAACAGAAGCTGCTCTGCCTAAGCAACAAGGATCGCCATTCGCATGCCCTGCGGCTGCTTTGTCTTTTGTTCATGTTTGCTTGCTGTTGCTCGCAGCATAAAGTTAGCGCCCTTAACAAGCAGCCCCCTTAAAGCACACACACTCACACACACACACTCACACACACATACACAGTTGTATTTTGCGGCGCAATTTAATGGGCATTCAGTTGATGTTGGTATTTGGGTCAGTTTGGCTTCAGCTTTGCGCGTTTTATTTCCTTCAGCGCGGGCTTTACATAATGAACCAACTGTGCGTGTGTGTGTGTGTCTAGTCTCCCTCTATTGCGTGTATTTGCATTGTGTGTATGTGCACAGAGCATAATCAAAGCTTGTGCCCAGCAGCAGCAGTAGTCGACGGCGGGAGCATGCGGCGTATACGCAACATTTATTTTTAGCAAATTGTTTAACGACGCTCTTTTTCCCATTTTTTTTATATGTGCTCGTTCGCACTGTGCACAATTAAGTTTTGAGACATAGAGCATATATATATATATATATATATATATATGTACATATATATGCATGATCTGGGCAGAG
This sequence comes from Drosophila repleta, assembly GCA_018903745.1. Taxonomy (NCBI): domain Eukaryota; kingdom Metazoa; phylum Arthropoda; class Insecta; order Diptera; family Drosophilidae; genus Drosophila; species Drosophila repleta. Next base: position 4,096,538 of record JAEIGN010000753.1, on the reverse strand, counting down.
TTCCTAAGCAGCCAAAAGCGGAAGTCGAGACTTGGCCAGAAAGAAAGAAAAACTTTGTTGCAGCCGCTGAAATTTTTTATTAAATTTACTTATTGTTGCTGCTGTTGTTGCTGTTGCTGTTGTTGTTGTTGTTGTTGTTGCTGTTGCGCTACTTATGCAATCAGCGAGAATAAAGCGAAATTCGCAATTCGCAAAATCATTTTTAATGTACGTGACGAAATCTGATTTCAATGCGGCCAACAGAACACACACAGACACTTGAGTACATATGTATGTATATGTGTGTATCTGATATGTATATATGTATATATTATTTATATATATAGCTCGACTATCTTGCAGCCAAATGCAATTTATCAACAGTTGGGCTTAAATTGTCTGCAGCGTTACGGAAAAATGATCAAGCGTAGGATGCGAGGGAGTCGCCATCGCCCCCCTCTCTTCCTCTCTCTCTTGCAATCTCTCTGTGGTATACTATATGCTTGGCTAGCGTTAAATTCTCTAATAAGTGCAAATTGACAACAACAACAATAGCAACAACGACAACAACGACAACAACGACAACAACAACAGCAGCAGCAACAGGCGCAATGCTGCCTTTTGCATTTTAATTGAATTTTTGCTCGAGTTGTTGTTGAAGGCAATTACGTTTATAAGCATGCTGACTATATCGAACGGGAAGTCGATAGCTTTAGCAGTGATATATATACACTATATTTATATATATATGTATGCATAATGTATATATGTACATATGTATATATATTGCGTGCTCTGCCTGCATTCAACTTGATGTAGAACTTAATTTCTTTGCCTTATGCGAGAGATAGGGAAAGAGATATATATGCTTGGGCTCAGTCTCAGATAACATAATGCTCGTTATATATGAAGTCAATTAACAGTTAAGCAAGAAAGTTATATATATGTCTATAAGTTGTCAGACTAGCAAAGAGTGAGTAAGGCAAAATAAAACATATGGAAACGAATAAAAAATAAATAAATCAAATAAAAATTAAGTCTAAAAAAACAAAAAATATAAAAAGTAAATAATAAAAAATGAATAATTAATAAAATATATATTATAAAAAATATATTAAGAAATAAATTTAAAAAAATTATTAATGAAATATAAAAAAACTAAATAAAGTCAAAATTAGGCCTAAAAAAGAATTTTTAAAAAATAATAAAAAATAATAAAATAAAAAAAATTAATTATAATATATATTATAAGGAATATATTAAAAAATAAATTTAAAAAAAATTTAAGATTGAAATATAAAGAAAAAATCAAATCAAAAGTAGACCAGAAATAAAAAAACAAAAAATAAATAAAAATAATAAATAATAATACATATTATAAGGAATATATTAAAAATAATTTTTAAAAATGCATTAATAAAATATAAAGAAAATAAATAAATCGAATCAAAACTAGGCCAAACAAAAAATAATAAAAAATAATAAATAAATAATAAAATTAAAAAAATAGTTAATAAAATATATAGAAAAGCGTATATATAAAAAAATAAATATAATTTTATACACTAAAAAGATAATCAAAGTATATTTTACTGATTTTAAAGTGCGCTCAAATTATTTTTTTGATTAGAAACAAAATTTGCAATAAATTAAAAATTAATGCTAAAGATAAAGATATTTATATATTCTCTTGTATAATTATTTATTTATTGTTATTATTAATTTAACTATTATTATTTTTCTATTAACTTTTTCCCAATCATTTGTGAGGAGAGTTCTATAAAATTACATAAATTTATTATTATTATTATTAGTAAATATCAGAATTTGAAACTCATAGAGACTTGTGCTCTATTATAATTTTGTATATATATTTATATAATTTTAGCTATTTATTTAAATCTATTATTCTAATATTTGATATATAAACTGAAGTTTCTATAACTCAAAATGAACCCAATATTAGCCGCTTGCCATTGCTAGCCACTCACTCACTCACTCTATATATGTAGCATAAATAAGCAATTCTCGATCATGATATATATGTGTGTATATACTACGTACATGTATCTATATAGTAATAAACCGTTATCTAATTGCTTGTCAACGTGGGCCCAAATTGCTTTTTGCATAATTCGCATAGCACAAGCAAGCACACTTAGGCCCAGCTCACATCCTCAATTTACCTGGTCTTATCTAGCTAGCTATTATCACCTACACACACACATGGAGAAAGAGTGTGAGAGAGGGAGAGGGAGCAAGAGAGAGAGACAAACACTTGACATCAATTTGGGGCAGCAGCAAAAAAAAAAAAAACAGAAAAAATGAGGAAAAATATTGACAAACATTTCGAATGCGTGTGTTTTACATAATCAAAAACATGAATAACACTTGGACAACAACAACAACAACAACTAGCAACATTCAATGTTGCAACAACAAAATGCAAATCTTGGCTGAAGCTGCATTTTGGCCATTGCCTGATATGTAATCATTTTAGTTTTTTGCAACATTTTGTATAACAATTGCAACAACAACAACAACAGCAGCAGCAGGGCTAACACACACACACACACATATATATATATTGAAGTCTACGTAGCGCTTGTTTTTATGTTGCGTAATGTTAGGCTACATAATCGCGTTTTTTAACAGACGCCAGCCAGCCACTCACTCTTAGCAGTTAACAGCACAAGAGCAAGAGCGCGCAGCGGCTGAAGAGCGCCAACGTTAAATTGCTCTTAAAATGTTAACAGACTGCTGCGGTGTGTGTGTGGGAGCAGTGCGCATTTCGAGAGCGCTGTTAGGTTCGTGCGCAACATGTTGCTGGCATTGTTAAAGCAAAATGTTGCCAAGCTAACAGCAGCGCAGCTAGCAACGTTTGATGTTAACAATGCTAGCAACATGTTTGGACTTGGGCATAGTGCAACCAATGTTAGTTAACAGGCGCGTGCCGTGCTTTGACGGCAGCAGCGCTGTCAACGTCAACGTCAGCGGCGACAGCGAACTAATTGTAAAATTCGCTGGGTGGCCGGCCGCCCCGGGTGGGTGTTGTTGCTTGGTTTCTTTTGGCTGCTGCAGAGGTGGATATAAGTGTGTGTTTATAATATGTATTTAGATATATGTATATATCTTTGTATATGTATATATATTTTATTTATATTTGCATTTGCTTGGCGAGCGATCGCCTCCAAAAACGTTGTCAAATTTTGACATTTTCATTTTTCGTTATAATTTTCTCGACATTTAGTGCGCGATTTCGCTTCACTTTTCATGTGTTGGCGCCCATTAAACAACAATTAGCATACAGGCTCATGCTAGTATTTTTCTAGTATTTAAACAAATATTTTTCTAGTATTTTTCTAGTAATATTCTAATATCTTTCTAATACTTGTAGTACTTCTGATACTTAGTATTAGATTCAGTACTTTTCTAGTATTATCCTAATATATTTATAGTATTTTACTAGTATTTGTCAAATGCTTTTCTAGTATTTTTCTAGTATATTTAAAAAAAATGCTTTTCTAGTATATTTCTAATATTTACTGGTATATTTCAAGTATTTTTCTAGTACTGTTTTAATATATTTCTAATATTTGTCTAGTATTTAGTTCGGTACTTTCCTAGTATTATCCTAATATTTTCATAGTATTTTTATAGTATATTTCTAATAATTACTGGCATATTCCTAGTATTTTTCTAGTATTGTTCTAATATTTACCTAGTATTTAGTTCAGTACTTTTCTAGTATTATCCTTATATGTTTCTAGTATTTTTCTAGTATTTGTCAAATACTTTTCTGGTATATTTTTTAAAACTTTTCTAGTATATATCTTACTTACTGGTATATTTCTAGTATATTTCTAGTATTGTTCTTATTTGTCGAAAATATTTGTCTAGTATTTCATGTAGTACATTTCTAGTACTATTCTAATATATTTCAGTATTGTCTAATATTATTGTAGTATTTTTATTATATTTTCTGGTACATTTGCAGTACTTTTCTAATATTTAATTCCTCATCTTCCTCTTTCCTCTTTCCAGTGCCGAGCAATTTCAAGAGTCTCTGTCTGCGGGCTGAGGTCCTGCTGAAGCTGTGCCACTATCAGAGCTCCTTGGCGGACATTGAGAATGCGCTCAAGACGCGCTGCACATCGGCCAAGGTAAGCTGCGCACCACACTCAGCACTCGCCAGAGTCAACTACATCTCTCTCTCTCTCTCTCTCTCTCTCTCTCTCTCTCTCCTGTAGGCTCACTATTTGCGCGCTTTGGCTCTGAGCGGGCTGGGCCGCCTGGAGGAGGCCCTGTTCAACGGCTTCCTGGTCATTTGCCTGGACAAAAACACAAATCTCAGCAATTCGGAAATCTTTCAACATGATCTCGCCAAGGTGAGTCGATGGCTCTATACGTGATAATGCCAACTATAATGCCTTGCCCTGATCCTTTGCAGATTCTGCAACGTCTTTTGGCTCAAACGCCCAAGAGTCGCGATGCTCTGCCGTCGCTAGCTGCGCAGCAGCAACAGCAGCGCAGCAAAGCGCCGTACGCGCTGGTGTGGGAACAGCTTCGCCGGCGGAGGAAACAGCATCATCACCACGTGCACCTGGACGACGTGGAGGACGAGTTCAGTTTGGGCTGCGAGCAGCAGCACTACGACAACTACATCATGGAGGACGAGGAGGAGGTCGTCGAGGCGGCGGCCATGGACGGCGACTTCCTCTTCCCGAGTGCCCTGGACTACATAGATCCGCGGCAGGTGTACGACCAGCTGCACAGCGCCAAGCAGTTCGAGCTGCAGGCGCGACGCCGCGCCAGCCGCAAGCATTGCCGCAGAAAATGGGCAGCGGCGCAGGCAGCGCAGCTGGCGCCAGCAGCGGCGGTCGAGACGGGACGCTGCAGTCGGCTGGTGAGCGGCATCCTCGAGCGCACGCAGCAGGAGCTGCAGCGACTGAGAAGTGAGTTGTGTTAAAGCAGGAGAGAAGAGTTCTCTTACTAATCAAATCTCTCTCTCTCTCCCTGTCTCTCTCTCTCTCTCTTGAACAGAATTAGATAGCTCAGGGCAGCGACAGGTGTCGGTGGGCAGTCAGCTGATCGACGCGAGCGATTTCGACTGCGTGCTCTGCTGCCGGACGCTGTGGAAGCCGGTGGTGACGCCGTGTGGACACACCTACTGTCTGGTATGCTTGGATCGTTGCATGGATTACAACTCCTCGTGTCCATTGTGCATGTCACCACTTGTGGAACTAAATGTCAATAATCTGTATCAGGGCTCATCCTCGCCAGTACCCTTTGCGCTGGCCAAGCGGCCAGTTACGAAATTCCTAGAAGCCGCAATGAAACGATTCATTCCAGACCACTACGAAACCAGATTTCGGCAGGAGATCGATCTGGAGCCATCGGTGCCCGTGTTCATATGCACCGCCGCCTTCCCCTCGGTGCCCTGTCCCCTGTTCGTCTGCGATCCCCGCTACCGCCTGATGGTGCGGCGCGCCCTCGAGTCCGGCGACAAGACGTTCGGCATCGTCCAGCCGCACAACGGAAAGTCGCGCTACTACGACGTCGGCACCATCCTGGACATCAGGGACTGTGTCCTGCTCGGCGACGGTTGCTCCATACTGAGCACCATCGGCTGCAAGCGCTTCAAGATTCTCGCGCGCAGCGAGAAGGACGGCTACGAGACGGCCAAGGTGGAGTACATCTACGACGAGCCGATACCCATCGATCAGGTGCAGTCGCTGGCCACCCTCCAGTCCCTGGTGCGGGCCAAGGCCGTGCTCTGGTTCGAGAGCCTCAGCACCGAGCAGAAGCACGAGATCCTCCAGAGCTGCGGCCAAATGCCGCCGCTCGAGCACACCTGGGAGCTGATCACCGACGGCCCCGCCTGGGCCTGGTGGATCATAGCGCTGCTGCCCCTCTCCCAGCAGCTCAAGGTGAGTGCGAGACGAGACTCTTAAGAGGTTCCTCAACTCAGCTTCTCTCTCTCTCTGTTTCTCTAGGTGGACATCTTGGCTACGACTTCGCTGATGAAGCGTCTGCGTGCCATAGACAAGACGCTCGACTGGCTGCGCGAGCTGCGGCAGCGACAGCCGCAGCAGCAGCAGCAGGCGCCGCCGTCGCAGTCCCAGCTACAGCCGCACGATGATCTCAGCCTGGACTGCGAGGAGCAGGTGGCCGTCGACGAGGTGGCCTCCAACAGCGACGAGTGCTGCCTGTACGCCGAGCCACACACAGACGAGGAGCTGCTCGTGTAGCCTCTCCGCACCTACATCTAGATCTAGCTTTAGTTTATATAGATATATAGATATAGATAGATAGATATGTATGTATGTGCTTAGCGCTAGGTTGTAGCTCTAGTTGGGTGTCTAAAGCGTTTCTCAATGTGTAAAAGCAAATTCTGTGTCTAAAGCCATTCGTATTACACTTTAACTGTTATCCTAGGGGCCAAAACGAAAAGGTATATATATATATATATATGTATAGATATATATATATATATATTGAACTTAGCAGAACCAAATTATCAGTAGTAGCAACTGTAACTGTAACTGTAACTGTTAGCTATTAGCTGTTAACCTTAACTGTAACTGTAGCTGTAAAAGAAAACTGTAAACGAAATGTGTGTAAATGTTGAACTCGTCGATGTGTGTAGCTAATGAGAGAGATTTACAAAATATATATATGTATAACCATATAGCTAAGTATATATATATACTACACATACAATCAAAAGTCGCGCCCCTAACAATCTAGAGAGCCACCCCAAATGTAACTTGTTGAAACCATTGCAAACACATTCCAAAAATCGAAATCCAAATCGAATTCTCTGCAGCAAAAAAGTAACTTTAACAACAACAACAACAACAACAACTCATGGTTTCTACAACACAAATTTTAAAAGTAAAATACCAAAATACTAAGCAAAGGCCAAGAAAACTTTTTTGAACCGAGGCAAAGCTGAGAAAACGAGAAGAAGCTGAGAAAACTCTTTGAGAGTATTTTTCTTGAATTCAAATCTTTTTTTTTTATTTCTTTTTTCTTAGACTAAGCGGCTGGAACTATAAGACAATCTGCAAACCTATTTTTTTCTTTGTTATATATACTCTATATATATACATACATATATATAAAATAAATAAAATAAATACATATATATATATATATATATAAAATATAATAATAAGCGGAAGAAGTTGAGTGTAGTTAGACCTTCATGATTTTCCTTTTGGCTTTAGCTTTCGTTTATAAGTATAGCTCTGTCTCTCTCTCTCTCACACACACACGCACACTCTGTCCCACTCTCTTAACTAACTCTCTCTCTCTCTCTCTCTCTCTCTCTCTCTCTTTGTTATGCTATATTCAAGTTATATATGCTTCTATATATATATATGTATCTATGCGCAGGATTAAATCTAGCTCGTTTTTTCTGTATTCTTAAAGGTATATATGTATATATGGCTGTGTGTGTATATATACTATAACTATAGCTGTATCTGTATCTGTATCCGCATTCCTATAAACAAAACACCCCAACACACACACACACACGACACTCGACAAACTTTAAATAGCAGTTAAACTAATTTAATTAGCTTTAAGCCAATGCCTCATGCCTCATTTGAAATGTTTTTCGTTTTTCGGTTTTTGTATTTGTAAAGCAAATGAATTTTAAAAACAACAATTTGCTTTGCCAGTCAGCTCATTTAACTACAAATATATATATGTGCATATATATGTGCATAACGGTACTTGTATATAGTTAGGACTTTGTTCAATTTACGCCTTATAAACGAGCATAAACAAGCATCTTCTTCTTCTTATACGAACACGAATTTAATTTTAATACACACACACACACACGTACACTCACACACATTTAGCACCTAGCTATGTAATTTTATACAATCTATAATTTAAAAAAAAAAGAAAAAGAAAAAGCAAAACAAATTTCAAACATAATTTGTAAACGTTTTTTGTGTCTAATTTATAAACAGAAAAAAAAATGAGAAAAAAAAACAGAAATAAAAAAAAACATAAAAAATAAAATGAATATCTTCGATATATGTATATATATAATTTATATATATATGTGTGTACATGATAAATAATTCAATTGATTTTTCTACTCGCATTTCTTAATTCTTATCGAAAATACAGTTTTTCTTTCAACTTTCCTTTGACATGCCCGTTAGACGCGGAGAGCGGAGCATATGGGCTTTATGTAATGGCCTTGCGTATTGCTATTGAATATATAGTATATGTATATACATATGTTATATATACTGCTTTCTCTTACTGTCTGAAAAACTGTTATGTGTCTGTTTGTATACTCATTCAGCAGCTGAGCAGGGTATATTGGCTTTTGAGCGTTTGTTCCTTTAGGAAATATATTCAAGATTTATAGCTATGTAGCCTTAGGTATATGAAAAATCGAAAAGGCGTCTTAGTTTACAGTTTAAGTGAGCCAATTTGACAGTTTGACCTATGAATGACTGTTGATCCTGCCTTGAGGAGGCGGAAAATTGAAAAATTAGCTATAATATTCACAGTTGTGTAGCAAAAGTAACATAATTTGAAGTTACTAGATATATAAGAAGATCCAAAATGAGATTTCAGCCAGAAGTTATAGTGTTGTTACGCTTTACTCCACAGTTTATAGAGTTAGGATTGGCAGGCCATTGCCATGTGCTAACTCTACAAAACAGATATCTCTACAAATTGCCAACTCTACAAAACAGATATCTCTACAAATTGCCAACTCTACAATCTAACTCTGAAAAGAACCCCAAAAAATGTCGAATGGCTCAACCTCAGCTGCTGAGCGAGCGGGCATCAATCCTGTCGGCGACGCCCCGCTGCTGCTGCAGCTATTTCAATTTGTTATTGTTTTTGTTTTTTGATTTAATGGATTCGCCTATGTAGCATTTAGCATCTGGCATCTAGCCTTCGACTTTGGAGTTCAACGCTACGAGAAAATGGAAAAGCCAACTAGAAGCGCTGTTGGAGCAACAGGCGAGGCATGCGCTGCGCCTGGCTGGCTATGGTTCGGTCCATAAATATTTAACACTTGCTCGGATAGAGATATGTGGGCACTGCACTATATACAATCTCAATATATCCTGTGTTGCATAAGCCCCAATAAGAGCCGATAAACAAAATTCCGCTGTGCGATATGCAAATCTCCAACTATTACTTCAGCATATTATAAATACGAAATATATACATAGACTCCAAATCTGATCAGAATGCTAATTGACGAAGCTCTCGATCCGCATTTGCATCGATCATTTGATATGCCAAGAAAACAGTTCACCCACTCCACAGATCTATCGCCCAGTTCTTTAAGGTTATTTCAATGTTTTTCTTTCATCAGATTTCTTTCTCTCTTTCGCTTTCAGTTTCAACTCTGTTTATGAAATATTCATAGCGCACATTTGCATACCCAAAAACAGAATGAAGATGCTGCGCAGCCTTCACTGAATGACTTACAGATGCTCTGCGAGAGCATAAATATGATCTGGAGACATTCGAGTCGCAGCTGCGATCAAATTGAGCTGCGTTTCAGCTGTTTCAATTCTGATGCTTCAGATGTCTAAGATATGAGCTGAAATGCGATATTTATGAATGAATTATGTAGTAGAACTCAAGCTGATTCCTCACGATCGCCTTCGGTTTCTTAGTTCTTCCTTAGTTTCTCACTCACATCTCTCCGAAACACTCGCCTGCCTTTTGTTTCTCTATCTATCATACACTCTATCTCACACAAGCATTGTTTATCCCTCTCTCATTCTCATATCAGAGAGAGAGAGAGAGAGTGTGTGTGAGAGAGAGAGAGAGAGAGAGAGAGAGAGTGAGAAAGAGAGTGAGAGGGAAGGAGAGAGAATGAAATAGTGTATTTGTTTGAGATATCTCTCTTCCTCTCTCTCTTCGTCTCTCTGTCTTTTTCGCTTAGTTCTCTATATATTTCTCTGTCTCTCCCTCTCCCTCTATCTCCCTCTCCCTCTCTCTCTCTTTCTTTCGCCCAAGCTCTCACTTTCTATTCCGCTTCCTCTGCCTCGCTCTGTGCGATTAGCTTTTTATCTCTCACGCCATTTTTCCTCTTTCTCTCCCTTTCTGTTCTGTTTGTGTATTATTCTTTTACTCAAGATCTCTTCCTCTATCGTTTTTGCTATCTTTTTTTGCTCTCCTTTGCGCGCGCTCTCTCCCTCTCTCCCTCTCTCTCTCTGTCTCGCTATATCTATTCTTGCTCTCTCTCTCTCCCTCTTTTATTTTTCCTTTTTCACATCTCTCTTATTTTGCTTTTCCCTCTTCCTCCTTGCTCACATTCCAATTCCTCACTTCTTCTTTCAGATCTGAGCTTAGGGGTTGTTTCGCTGCCTTCAACTGATTATAGTTCTATAACTAATATGTATATAAATATATATACTAATTAACCTCTAGTTAAACAGAAATGCTAATTATAAATCGAAGCGCTGCACGTTTATCGAATAAACAACGCCTGAGGCGCAGCCAAAGGCAAAGGCTATGATTAGTCTGCTAATGCCAATTGCAGTCGATGATAATTAGAGGCTTCCGCCTGCCTTAACCTACGCCAAGATCTGAGAGACCTTGAACCCAGCCAAGAGAGAGAGAGAGAGAGAGAGATTGAGAGAGACATTTGCAGCTGCAATCTTATCTCTGGTGGCATGCCACACGCCGAGTGGCATGCGTCCTTGCCCTGGGCTGACAACTGCTAAAGCAGCTATAAATGCTAGAGATAAAGCTAAAGCCAGGCAGCGCTGCCGACGATCGTGAGTGAGAGAGAGAGAGGGAGAGAGAGGGAGAGAGAGCGAGAGCTGTTGTAATATTAAATAATAGCCGGGCCGACACGCTCGCAAAGGCAGAGAACGTGCGCGCATATCGCGTATACGTACCGTGCGCCAGCAGCGAGTGCCGGCTAAGCGAATGCCAATGAGTCTGTGTGTGTGAGAGAGGGAGAGAGAGAGTGTGTGTGTCTCAGTGTGTGTGTGTGTGATGAGAGCATTTCGCTCTTGTTGTTGTTCGCTCGGCCTGCGATTGCATTTCGCTGCATTTTGTGCTCGCTCGACGCTTATCCACTCACACACACACACACACACACACACGCTCGCACACACTCAGCTTGCTGTATGTCTTTTTTTTTGTTTGCGAGCGCGTCGCAGCTTAGAAATTGCAATTCTCGTGTCGCTAGCGGTTTTTGGGGCCTTTTTTCTTTCAGTTAGATTTTGACACGCGCAGCGACAACGAGCCCCAACAACGCGTCTCTCTCTCTCACGCGCGCCAATCGTACAGTTCGGTTCAGAGGCGCCACAGCGAGGGCCCAAACGTAATACTTGGCTATATATATATAGTACGTGTGTGTGTGTGGATATATATCTGCATTAGAACTCGTTTAGCAGTGCATTCGCTCTATTCTAATCGTTGTGTCTAACGGACTTAACAGCTGTAACTCGATCGTAAATACGTTTGCTTCTCGTCTGCCTAACGTGTGTGTGTGTGTGTGTAGGGAGTGTGTGTGTTAGTGTGTTGTTGTCTTGGCTTTCCTCCTTTTGGGTGTTTGCTGTTTGCCCAAAATTAAAAAAAAAATATATACATATTTAAAAAAAAATATATAAGAGAAAATAAACTAAAGAAAAGTGGAAAATTTGCTTAAAATAATTATTTTTAAATAATAAATATATATTAATATATATAATAAAATTCCACATGATTTTTTGTTCAATTTTAAGCAAAGTTAACAAATAAAATTTAGCATTATGTAATTTTAAAATATATATAAAAATGCTGAATCAATAAAACAAGCCAAGAAAATATTTAATTACAAATAAAAAATATAAATAAAGTAAATAAAACTTAAGCCAAGCAATAAATATAAATTTCAACAATAATAAAAATTAAAAAATATATAAAAGTGGTTTTGTAGAGTTTAAGGAACTAAACTGTTAGCGGGCGGGCACGCGTACGAGCAGAGAAAGCGAGAAATTAGAGAGAGAATTCAATGAGAACTAATCAAAAGTGCATTCAACCAAAAGTGTTTGACGTACGCCGTGCTCAAAGCGGAGAGCGCGCTAAACGGCGGTTCAAAGCGAACTGGACAAACAAATGTTGAGTAAAAACTAAAAGAACGTTATGCAACACTGGCCACGGGCAGAAACAGAAACCTATAACTTGTGATGGGCTTTGGCTTCCTTTTTTTTTGAAGACTGAAGCGGAGTGTAAAGAAAGTTTTGGATATACCATTTTATAGTATATTTAATTTTGTTGTTTTGCAACACTGAAAAATATATAAAATACTATAATATAATCTATATAAATATATATAAATGTTCAAGCATTTAAAAGTAAATTTTATATCATAATTTGTTAACTACTTGAAATTTCTGTTCATAAAATTGAGTTTTAGAAGTAAAAAAAAAAAAAAACAGAAAATAAATTTCATGTTTAATTTTTTGCATTTATGGCAATTTTGATGGCGCACTCCGAATCGAATATAATTCCTTAGCTTTCACATAATATTACTTTTAAGTTAATAATTTTAATTTCAATATTTATTTTCTATTGAAAATTGAATTCAGTGTCAAAGTCGTTTAGTTTGATGGGATTGAGCCGCCGCGTTTGCGGTTTTTGGAGACTCGATGTTTGGGCGATGGAGCGAGGGGCGGGCTTGAGCAGCGTCTTTATTTTTTTTATTTTTACTTTTATTATTTTGAAACGTCATCGTCAGCGTTTGAGTCGACTGTCTCAGTGAGTGAATGTCAGTGAGTGTGTCTGAGTGTGCGAGTGTGTGTGAGTGTGTGTGAGTGTGTTTTACCTCGTGCGCTTCGCTGTGTGAGTGCGCGTGTGCATTCTGCACTGGTGTGCCTCAGTATGTGTGTGTGTGTGTGTGTGTGTATGATCATGCGCCAGGCAGCTAAAATGCCAGCGTAAAATCATTTCAATTGACAACCCGCAAATAATAAACAAATATGTTACAACTATTTACAACGCAAGAGCGAGCGAGATGGCAGACAGTCGACTCGCCTCTCCTAATTAATTCCTGAATATATGATTAACTATGCTCATTACATAGCATTAAAATGCAATTTGTCCGCTGCGATCAGACAAGCTTCCAGCATTATGATTGCGCTCGGTCAATATTGATCGATCTCGTTCAAGATATATGCGAAGTCAGCTCTGAGCCATAGCGCTCTATAGTTCTTCAAAAGTATTTAACTATGAATAACTATCAGAAATATGTATATGGCGTATATATTTTTAGTAAGAAGCAATACTCGAGTGGCTTTCAGTAATTTTTGAGCTAATGGCCAACTGGCTGAATGCGTCATAAAGTTTGAAAAATATTTAGTAATTAATATAGCAGAAATAAATAACAAATATTAACTTTAAATTTGTATATACATATTTAAAAAAAAATATAAATATATACATATCAATATAATTTAATATAAAAATAATAACATATATATATATACATATTATATATAAAAAATTAATATATAAATTTAATTTAATATGAAAATGTTAACTTTAAATTTATATATATATATATATAAAAATATAAATATATATATATATATATATATATATATATATATATATATATATATATATATATATAATATATATATATATATATTTTATAAAAGATTAATATATAAATTTAATTTAATATGAAAATGTTTATTTATATTTATAAAAATATTTATTTAATATAAAAAAATGAAAATATTAAGTTACAAATAAAAATAAAATAAATATATAATAAATAAATAATTAAATAAATTTAAAAAAAAAAGATAAAAAAAATAAATATATAATAAATAAATAATTAAATAATTAAAAAAAATATTTAAATAAAAATAAATACATAATACATAAATAATTAAATAAATGAAATTAAATTAATATATATAAAATAGAATAAATATATAACAAATAAATAATTAAATAAATAAATAAAACAAATACATAATAAATAAATTAAGAAATCAATTAAAAGTTAAATAATTAATATTTTATAATTTTTAAATTAAATTTATTACTTAAATTAATTATTTAATTAATATAATTTAAAACAAACTTCATAAATCAATTAAAAATTTGATAAATATCTTAGTTGAAATTAAAAGATATTTTATCTATTAAAATTTGCTAATGACTTGAAAAAATACTTCAAAAATTAATAAAAAAAAAAATAAATTTATTAACAATCATTACAAAACTACTATTAATGATGGCTTTAGTCATATAAAAAAAACCACAACAAAAACTAGCTAAAGTGAATGCCTTTTAGGCCAAAAGTACTCTAGCTGCGGCGCATCCGCATCAAAAGTGGAGATGAAGTGGCTAACTGGAGATCGATTAGAGCTGAGAATTACAATAGTTTATCTTAATAATATAGTATATATACTATAACTAGACCTGTCTATAAGACGGAGAAGCAGCTTCGCATGGAAATTATCTGAGCGAGCAGAGATCAGCGAGTGCATGAAATGGAAAAGGCCTTAACTATAGTGCCTAGGCCCGAACTAAGTGCTAAAAGTCTATGAGAAACAAAGTGTAAAAGGCAGTAGAAGAAGAAGAAGAAGAAGAAGGAGAAGAAGAGGAAGAACAAAAACATGTGTAGAAAGCGGGCAAATCAATGAATGACAGACAATTGGCAAAAGATAAAAATAAAAATAGGAAAAATTTAATTAAGTCAAGTTTAAAACAACAACAATCAGAAGAGCGTAGACAATTGAGAGGGAGAAGGAGAGAGAGAGAGACTGTATGTGTGTGTGTGTGTGCGAGTGAGACAAAAAATATTACAAAAGTCGCAAAGCTTTGGCAAAAAAAAAAGGCGGAACGCAGCAAAACAAAACACTGCAAAAGTGCTGTGGGTGCTGGCGGGGCGGTATTATCATACACAACATACACAAACACACACAGACACACACAGACACACACGTATACACAGGCACACATACAGTTACAGTATGCTGTAATCGCAATGCAATTAGCGCAGCCAGCAAAAGCTCAAGTTCACTGACAAAGAAATCAAACACTGTCACAAGCAAACACACACAGACACAGACAGAGGCAGAGGCAGAGGCAGAGCAACTATGCGATAATTTGCGCACTGAGCGAAGCTTTAGAAATGCAATCAAATGACGTTGGCTGGCAGCGTGTGAGCGAGCGAGAGAGCAAGAGAGAGAGAGAGAGAGGCAGGCAGGCAGGCAGACGGGCACACGTGCTAGAGCGAGCAATAGAAGCAGAGTGGGATGAGAGCAAGCGTGTGAGAGAGCGAAGAGTGGAGAGTGCAGAGTGGAGAGTGGAGAGCTGAGAGCGCAGCTCGGCAAACTGAAAGCTTTCTGGCATGAGTAGGTCAGTCAACGATCTTGCGGCTGCAGTTGGCAACCGGCTTTGCAAGCTTTTTGCTTCCGCATTGCAAAAGAAGCAACGAAACAACAACAATAAGAACGTTGATCAATGCCAAATGAGCATAGAATAATAGCAGCAACAAAAATGCTGTCTAATGATTGGCAGCCGCAGGTGGGGTTGGGCTCGGGCTTGGGCTTGAGAGTCACACAGTTGTCGCCAGCTCTGCCAATTATTTGTTTTGTTTACCTTAAGCTCTGCATTTGGCTAGATTTATTATGCAATTGCCTTGTTACGGTTAAGGCGAATCGAATTCGATTTAAGCTATTTATAGATATGGCTTAGCTGTATTGAGTATGAGTGAATGTGAGTACATGGAACATGTATTAATACATATATAAAGGCGATATATATATATGAGTATATATGCATGCATATATTGGAGCTTTTATTCGGGATAACAGTCCAGATTTTGTTATATTGTTTGTTCTCTGACTTATTGGCTTTAGAACTGGGTGTATTATATCTTACAACAGGCTAGCTATACTCTCTCTCTCTCTCTCTCTCTCTCTCTCTCTCTCTCTCTCTTTACCTTACTACTTCTTATTCTAACTGCATCTCAATATCACAGTCTATGTCTTTCCCTCTCTGTCTTTCTATGTCTCTCTGTCTTTGTCTCCCTCTCTGTCGTTCCTTCTCTGTCTTTCTCTCTCTCTCCCTCTCTCTTTCTTCCTTTTTATATCTTTATCTTTATACCTTTATCTTCATCTCTGTCTATCTATTTTACTTTACCTTGCTGCTACTTATTCCAACTCTTTCTCTATTTCACAGTCTATGTTTTCCCTTTCTCTCTCTTTGTCTCCCTCTCTGTCTTTCTCTCTTTCACTTTCCTCCTCTGTATATCTTACTCGTTCAGTTTCATCTAATCCAGTTTATAACTAAGGCTCTGCATCTGTACTTCCATCTATCTCTGCCCCTCTCTCTCCCCCCCCTCTCTCTCTCTCTCTCTTTCCCCACATCTCTCTGTCTCTTCGCCCATCACCTGCGCTTCATCATCTTTAGATTTCACGCTTCTCGAATCTACTTTATAGCTTAAGCTTCATATCTTGACACATCTTTGAATCTCGCTCTATTTCCTCAGCATCTCTCTTGCTCTCTTCCTTTCTCTCTCTATATTTTACCATATTTCACTTTGTATACTACAAACTAGATCAGTAAGTCATTCTAATATCAATTGTCTGCATTGTTGTCTGCTTTGAGCTTTAACCACCTTGACCTATGCACCACTCTCACTCCCACTCTGTCTCTCTCTCTCTCTCTCTCTCTGACAGAGCCACTCCCTCTACCGTTGTCTCAGTCTAGTCTATTGGCTATCGGCGGGCAAGAAACCGCACTAATTGCAATTCGAGCCATTAAACAACACGTTGGCAATTATCAGCGGCAACAATTTGATGTGAGTTTTGTTTTTGTTTTTGTTTTTGTTTTTGGTTTTTTGAAAGCTCGGGCAAAACCACACAGCTGAACGTAAGCTGAACCCAACCAGTTGCCCCAACAACAACAACAGCTACTTAGGGTTAACCAGCAACACTTGCAACAACAAGAACTCAGCTGAGGGGAGTTGGCCTGGCGGCGATTGTCGCTTTGATGTGTATTTAAAATGTTTGTTGCTGTTGCTGCAACTGTTGAATACATGTGGGAAATTATGATTCGTTAAATGCTTGGCCGGACAAATGGCTAAACGGATTAATTAAACAGCAGCAGCAGCAGTCACAGTCAACACACACACACACACACACATATGCAGACACATGTCCGTTTTAAGCCGCTTGTTTTCAGCATGTTTAAAGCCGTTTGCTGGCGACGCTTTTAATTAAGGCACAAACTTGGCCAGCTGCCGGGCAGAGGAAAGCCTGCCAAATGCAAAAATCGACTTCGCAACACCTTTTCTTTGACGTTTACCTTCTTGGCCAACACGAGCAACTTGTGCGGCAGCAGTGAAAGTTTCGCTTTGCTCAGCTCAGCTCAGCTCGAAGCCCCAGCAAATTTAGCAATTAAGCAAACGATTGTTCTGCTGCAGATGCTAAGAAGCGCGAGAGCATTTTTGAGTTGAGCCATTAGCATTCAATATATATGTATATCAATAGCAGGGAAATGTAGTGTCATACACACGCGCGCGATTATGCAATATGTGTGTGAGGCAGAGGCAAAGGCAGCCAATTGGTTGTCATTCGGTTAGCAGCTGCGACACACACACACACACACACACACACTCTGGCACACACAGATTTAGTCTGTCTACAACAACAATTGGTTGTTATGGCATTTGCTGTCGCATTTAGTAACAGCCGCAAAATAACGTAGCATACTTTTCAGGGGTTGCAAAGTGCAGCATCTGCGACGGCTGCAATGATTGGCGCTCGCCCGCTGCTCATTGGGCACGGGGCACTCGCTGCTGAACACATGCGCAGGCGCAGCAGAGAGTTACGTAACTGCAGCAGCAGCAGCAGCAGCAGCGAAGGCAACTGCTTGATGAAGGATGATGCGGCTGCTGCCAACGGCACAAACCCATGAACAATGCCTTGCTGTAGGTGGGTGTATGCATGTGTGTGTATGACTGTGTGTGTGTGTGTGACTGTGTGTGTGTGCGCATTGGCGACAGCTAATGTAGATTGAAAGGCGAGCAGCAGATGTTCAACTGCACTTGTTGCTGACGGTACGCGACAATCCGCGTACTCCAAAATATTTCAAAAATCAAATAAAAATCATAAAAAAAAATTGAAATAAATTTTAAAAATTTAATTTAATTTAATTTTTCAACAGCTCAAAACTAAAAAAAAAAGAAAACCCACAAAATGTGTGAAATATTTAAACAAATGGAACTCAGCTGCCGCGTGAATGTGACCTAAACTCCAAAACTAAAATTTAAATCAAAAATTTAAGAAACTCAGAAAGAACTATGTAAAAATTTGGACTGTGGACTGAACAATTTTGAGTGTGCAAAGGTGTTTGTGCTTGTTTTCCCTATTTAATTCAATTAAAAAATAACCCAAATATATATATATATATATATATTGATCAACAATCTGGAAGTGGATTATCTAATAGCCACGAAAATGGACGACGAAATCGATGACAAGGATGACACGAAAAGGTGAGCAAAGCATATATAAACATATATAACATAAGATATGCATATACATATACATATATATATATATATATATATATATATATATTATATATGTATATGGAACTACATCACAAGCTGGCTGTGGGTGGGGCGCGCTGCAATTGACAGTTATGATTTAAAGACGTAGACAAAACGGCAACAACAAACTCAAACGGAAACAAACGGGAATAATTATTTGTGTAAGGCCAAGACGTGAATACCCTTTAGCAAGCGCGAAGCTTTGAGTGAGAGCTTTCAGCGAAAGCTTTCCAATGCAAGTAGTTGAGATTTTTGACTATACAAACCAAAGTTATATTTGGTTTTACTGCAGATGCAGTGAAAAATAAACTGAAATATGGAGATCTATAGGAGGTTTCAATATTTTTGAGCTATTCTATTATTAGGAATATGGGTATATATTGACTATCTAAGATATACTGAATATCTAAAGATATATGAGAAATAGCTAAAGGTATTCAATACTAAGACTGCAGCAATCAATGCTGTCTATGAGGATACCGAAGATATCTTCAAACTGAGCATTTACAATGCTATAATGAGATATCTGAAGAGTTTTATATGCATATATAATGTTTTTATCTGTACAACCATTCACAAGAGAGAGATAGAGAGAGAGAGAGATAGAGAGAGAGAGAGAGAGAGAGAGAGAGAAAGAGAGAGAAAGAGAGAGAAAGAGAGAGAGAAAAAGAGAGAGAGAGAAAGAGAGAGAGAGAGAGATAGAGAGCGAGAGAGAAGTACTTTTGTATGATAAAAGCTGAGAGAATTGACACAGATACACACAGAGGGACAAAGCTATATTTGCTATAACTGCTTAAGAAGATATATACTTATATCTTACATCTTTATATATTTTCGCGTTGCATAATAATGCTTAAATGCTATTCACATTTGTATTATTTACGATATTTCACTCAAATACAATTTCCATAAGCCGCTCAAAATGTATCTAAATTCGTTCCCAATGACATAATCGAGCAACAGCCGCCGCAGGCGAAAGGCACAGCCGAGGAGGAAAAAACTGGCTTAGTTGGCAAATTTGGTGCACACTTTGTTGGCCAGGTAATAGACACCTTGAATCGAAAGCCGAGTGAAGTCCAATTCCGAACTTTAATTAACTGAAATTTGAGCGTAATTTGTTTTTCTGGACATTCACCAAATTTTTGCCGTCTCCCTATATAAATGCATATATATTAGAGAGGAATATATTCCTATATAATATAATTATGTTTAATAATAATTGTTTTTTTCTGTTTCTGTCTTGGATATTGCATAATATGTAAACGCGCTGAGTTCGTATTACAATCAGAGCAATATCAAATTAGTAACTCTAGAGGGAGCAGCAGAGGAAGGGCTTGAGAGAGAGAGATGGGCAGACAGAGAGAGAGAGAGAGAGAGAGGGAGAGGGAGAGAGGGGCAGACAGATAATAATGAGCTGATATGGGTCTATATGTTGAAGATATATACATGAATATATATCAGCTTTGTCTCTCTCTCTCTCTATCTTCTTCTGCTTCTTTTGTAATGGGTTTCGACTCGGCTCTTTTTGAGCTGAAAGTAATAAATATACATATATATAATAAGCAAATTGCTTGATAAACAATTAAATACATAAATACATATATATATCTAAATATATATATGTATTTATATATATTAATATGTGAGATATGTGACTGATATGAATAGGTAGTGCTTGGATATACATAAATAAATATGCTTGACTAACAATAGGTATAAATTATTGTATACATAAACTTATACAGATTATATATACTATATATATAGATATATAATATATATATATATATATATATATATATATATATATATATATATAAGATATATGTTATATATATAGCATATATACATAATTGTTTTACATAAACTTATGTAAATTATATATATACTATATATATATACTATATATATATATATATGTTATATATATAGCATACATACATCAATTATACCAATTTATATTTAGTTCAGAGTCAATTTTCAGGCTTTGCTCTGATTGGCTCTCGCCTCAAGCTCAAAGTGTGTCCAAAAAGAAGGCAAAATCCGTTAAGTAAGGCAGCAGAGTGAACAAGGGAAGTGGCTTAGCCAAGGCAACTACATTATGTGGCATGAGTTATTATGTTGCTATTTTTTTTTCGCTCGTCTTCTCTTGCTGAATGAATCCCAATTCCAGGAATTGACATAAACAACAAGGCAGCTAGCTGTCTCAGTTACACACTCTCACTCCCTCCCTCTCCCTCCCTCCCTCTCATTCTCTCTCGTCTCTCTGTCTCTCGCTCGGTCTCTCTGTCTCATTCTCGTTTTATTGACACGCAAATGTCAAATGCAAAACTCGAAGCCCAAAAATGTTTGCTCTAGCGCAACGAATGCAAAGCGACAATAGAACTGTAAAAAATAAAAGGAGAACCCCGCCCACAGCAATGGCCACGCAACCAACCCCGGCCACCCACTCGCAGCAATTGCCTAAACACGTATGTGTGTGAGCGCATGTGGGCGGATTTGTCTAATAAACGCCAGACAAAGCATCAAGCGCAGCACACACGTGGGCCAAAGGTGAGCAGCTGTTCCATGTGTGAGAGGGGGTGTCGGGGGGTGCGAGAGGGCAGGCGGTTGGGGGTTGGGCCACTCATTCCATTGAAATCCTTTTACACTTGAGCTAATCTTAATATGCCTCGCTTTATTATTTGCCTTTGCCATGTTTGCCGTTAATCTTATCATCATTTTCTTTGGTTAACCCGAAGTCTTCTTTGCAGAAAGTCCCGCAACCTGAGCGAGAAGAAGCGCCGGGACCAGTTCAATTCGCTGGTGAACGATTTGAGTGCCCTGATAACCACCTCGAATCGCAAAATGGACAAATCCACCGTGCTCAAGTCCACAATAGCATTCCTAAAGAATCACAATGGTAAGAGCAAAGCCAAATTATATAGTAGAAAATCAATTTAAAGTTCTTTTTCTCGGTGCTTGCAGAGGCCACGGACAGGTCGAAGGTCTTCGAGATACAGCCGGAGTGGAAGCCGACGTTTCTCACGAATGATGAGTTCACGCACCTGATGCTCGAGTCTCTGGATGGCTTTATGATGGTCTTTAGCAGTCTGGGCTCCATATTCTATGCGTCGGAGAGTATTACCTCGCAGCTGGGCTACTTGCCGGTAGGTGGTGCCACCTATAAACCAGAAGTCACTCATACTGAATCTTTCTCTCTCTCTCTGTGTGTTTCTGTCTTCAGCACGATCTGTACAACATGAGCATCTATGATCTGGCCTACGAGATGGACCACGAGGCCTTGCTGAACATCTTCCTGAATCCCACGCCCGTCATCGAGCCCCGCCAGACGGATATTGGCGCCAGCAACCAAATCACCTTCTACACGCACCTGAAGCGCGGCGGACTGGAGAAGGTCGACGCCAACTCCTACGAGCTGGTCAAGTTCGTGGGCTATTTTCGTAGGTAGTCGAGCAGTGGCGCTCAGAGCGGAGTTACTTAAACTAAGATCTTCTCCGCAGGCAACGACACGAGCACCAACGCCAATGCCAACTCCAGCTCGGACAGCCAGGGCAACAGCAACGGCAATGGCAACAGCAATCAGCAGTCGCTGCCGCGCATCTTCCAGCAGAATCCGGGCGTTGAGGTGGACAAGAAGCTGGTGTTCGTGGGCACGGGCCGGATACAGACGCCGCAGCTGATACGCGAGATGAGCATCATCGATCCGACGAGCAACGAGTTCACCTCGAAGCACAGCATGGAGTGGAAGTTCCTCTTCCTCGACCATCGAGCCCCGCCCATCATCGGCTACATGCCGTTCGAGGTGCTGGGCACCTCGGGCTACGACTACTACCACTTCGACGACCTGGACAGCATCGTGGCCTGCCACGAAGAGCGTAAGCAAGTGCAGAGGCTTGCCTCAGCCGTTAAGTGTCACTCTAATCCTCCCACTCTCCGCTCCACTTAGTGCGCCAGACGGGCGAGGGGAAGTCCTGCTACTACCGCTTCCTGACCAAGGGCCAGCAGTGGATCTGGCTGCAGACGGACTACTACGTGAGCTACCACCAGTACAGCTCGAAGCCCGACTACGTCGTCTGCACGCACAAGGTGGTCAGCCACGCGGAGGTCATCAAGCAGAACCACAAAGAGCGCCAGAAGCCCAGCAAAGCGCTCACCTCCTCGAGCAGCAGCAAGTGCGCCTCGGCGACGACGACGCTGCGCGACTTCGAGCTGGGCAACCAGAACCTGGACAGCGCCCTGCTCGGCAATACGCTGGCCAATCTGAGCAACGAGGTGGCCGCTGCCACCTCGCCCACCGTCGACTCCTCGCCCATGTGGTCCACAGGAGCCGCGCCCGCGGCAAGCACCTGCCAGCTGAACTCGGTGAAGACCTCGCGGCCCGCCTCCAGCTATGGCAACATCAGCTCGACGGGCATCTCGCCGAAGGCCAAGCGCAAGTGCTACTTCTACAACAGGGGCAACGAGTCGGACTCCACCTCGATGTCCGCCGACTCTGTGATCAGCCGCCAGTCGCTGATGACGCACGTCAGCTCGGTAAGCAGCTGAATAGATCCACCTCGATAGCTGTTCTCTCTCTACCTCTCTCTCTCTCTCTTTCTCTTTTATCACAGCAAAGTCAAAGGCAACGCTCGCATCATCATCATCAGCAGCAGCAGCAGCAACAGCAACAGCAGCAGCAGCAGCAGCAGCAGCAGCAGCAGCTGCAGCACCAGCAGCTCACCCAGCACCACCTGCACCAGCAACAGTTGCAGCTGCAGCAGAGTGTGGGTGCGCCCAAGATCTTGCCCATGCCGCTGGCAGCCACGCAGATTGTCACGAGCAACGCCTGCCAGTTCCCGCAGTCCAGCTACCCGCTGACCAGCCCGCAGCTGGTGGCGCCCAGCTTCCTGGAGCCGCCTCAGTACCTCGCCGCCATACCCATGCAGCCCGTGATGGCGCCGTTTCCCGTGGCGCCCGTGCTGTCGCCGTTGCCCATGCAGGCGCAGTCGGAGCTGCTGCCGGGCGCCGTCGTCATGACCTCCACGCAGAGCCAGCTGCAGGATCAGCTGCAGCGCAAGCACGACGAGCTGCAGAAGCTGATCATGCAGCAGCAGAACGAGCTGCGGATCGTCTCGGAGCAACTGTTGCTGGCGCGCTACACCTATCTGCAGCCCATGATGCCGATGGGCTTCGCGGCCAGCAACATGGCTGTGGCTGCGGCTGCCGCCGAGGGCAACGCTGCCGGCGCCCACGTCCAGCGCAACTTCAACTTCAGCGGCAGCAACGCGGTCGAGCCGCAGTTCAATCAGTACGGCTTCGCCTTGAACTCGGAGCAGATGCTCAACCAGCAGGACCAGCAGATGATGATGCAGCAGCAGCAGAATCTGCACAATCAGCAGCAGCACAATCACAGCCTGCAGCAGAGCCAGCACCACCAGCAGCAGCAGCAGCAGCAGCAGCAGAATCAGCAACAGCAACAGTTGCAGCTGCAGCAGCAGAGCCAGAGTCAACAGCAGCAACAGTTGCAGCTGCAGCAGCACAGTCAGAGCAACATGTTGTCGCGCGAGGACATGGAGGACATCGATGCCTTTCTCAATCTGTCGCCGCTGCAGTCGCTGAATCAGCTCAACGGCAGCAACAGCAACAACAACGGCAACAACAACGCCAACAGCAACAGCAACAATGCCGCCAACAATGCCAGCAACAACAACAACAACAACAACAACAGCAACCCCAACAACAACAACAACAACAGCAACTCGAATGCGCCTGAGAACACAAATGAGGACTCGCTGCTGTCGTACATGCAAATGGCCACCGAGTCGGGCGCCTCGCTCAACTTTCACATGGGCATCAGCGACGACGGCTCCGAGACGCACAGCGAGGACAACAAGCTGAATCAGCCCCAGCAGCAGCAGCAGCAGCAGCAACTGTTGCAGCCACAGCCAGCAGCACAGCAGCAGCAGCAACTGTTGCAGACACAACAACAACAACAGCAGCAGCAGCAGCAAAATAACTTCTTTGCCGCCAATCCCTTTGGCAGCTCGAGTCAGAGTCAGCTGGCGAATGATTTGGAGATTTTGCCCTATCAAATATCGCAGGAGCAGACGCAGAATCTGTTCAGCTCGCCGCACACGGCCAACAGTAGTCAATAGTGAAAATGGGCGTGGCCTGACTGAACTGACCAACTGAAATTCCTTAAACTTAGCCATAGATGTATGATATATAGATATAGCTATAGCTATAGGCAGCTGTTTGTAATTTGTATTATAAAAATCGTTTCTAAGTCCTACGGCACACGGCTCTCTCTTGATCATAGACAATAGCCACAACTAGTTGTAGATCTCAACAGACTGAGTATTGCGCTAATCCTTAAATCACCCATATACTATTTATATATATATATAT
The DNA here is from genome assembly GCA_018903745.1 of Drosophila repleta. NCBI lineage: Eukaryota > Metazoa > Arthropoda > Insecta > Diptera > Drosophilidae > Drosophila > Drosophila repleta. Next base: position 4,071,589 of record JAEIGN010000753.1, on the reverse strand, counting down.
ATATATAGAAGCTATATACTATGTGTACTCTAGGCTCAAGTTCTCAAAAATTGAATTTTAGTTTTAGCCTAGTGAAAATTCGTCTCTAGCTTAAGAACAGCCCAACGTTTGCAATTAAACCAGTAAGTGCCAGATAAGGCACACACACGGGATCTCTCAGATATATATATATATATAAAGGCATACCACACACACACACACACACACACACATACATACATACATACATGCATTCCCATGTACATATAGTCAAAAGCAACTAAAACAAAAGAAAAACTTACAAATACCATATCATTCAGATATATACATATATATCTATATATACATATATTATTTTTAAAGACTGCGCCTCGTTTTAAGTCTAGTTAATAAGTCCAAAACTCAGGTTGAGATTGCAACTGAATTATTTGCTGTGAACATATTCAAATATTAAAAAAAAACAAAAAAAAAAACAAAAAACAAAATAAAAATAGTTTTTTTTTCGTTGTTTTTCTATTATTATTTGACAACTCGAACTACTGTTATATATAGTGTATATATAAAGAGAGAGAGAGAGAGAGAGGGAGAGATATTTGTATTAAATTCTGTTTCAGTTATTGCTTTTATTATTAGTTCGTATTGAATATGTTACTAAATCCAATTCACATTAAAGAGCCAAATGCAAAGAGAACTTAAATCATATATAGATACGGTATATAGTATAAGCACTACCTGTACGAGTTAGTTAAAAAAGAACTCAGTCTAAGCCTGTACATAAATGTATTCTGTAATTCATGTAAATAACTATATATCCAACTGTAGATCAATAACTCAAACAAACGTGTTGTAATAAACGAGAGGTGAAAAAGCAGAGTATATTATATAGCTAAGAAGTAGTATACATACATATATCTATATATATATAGAGAGAAAGAGTGTGGGAGGGGGTGTATCTTATAGTTAGTTAAACGCGCAGTTTGACAATCGCATTCTGAAGTATCTGGAACTCGGCATTGATGTTGTTCATCAGATTCGAGATTTGCGGCTTGGAGTCGAGCACCTCCACGCTCTGCGTGTAGGCGTTGTAGCGCACGCCAAAGGGACGCGGAATCGAGTTGGCAAATTTACTACAAAAAAATATTGATATTTCAGATCAATTCTATATATATATATAAAGAGGAATAATTGCCAGCTCTTACATGGTCTTCTCTTTGGCATTCTCGAAGCTGTCGGCCACATAGTAGAGCGGCTGGAATTGTGTGATGGGATATTTGGTGATGCCCGTCACCTCCGGCTCAAAGTCCTTCAGCTGCGGCTTGTCTGTCAGGCAATACTCCAGCTCGCCGTAGGAGGAGAGCAGGCCAGCGCCGAAGGCCTTCAGCTCGCCCTCCTGACGGCACATGCCATACTCCACAGTGAACCAGAAGATCTGTAAGTCAAGAAGAAGTTAAAGCAACAGAGAATAACAGAGAGAGAGAGAGAGAGAGAGAGAGAGAGAACTAACCGTGGACAGCTTCTCGATGTAGTCATCGGGTGCGCCCAGGGAAGCCAAGCCTATTTCCTGGCAGAACTGGGCAAAGGCTGGATCGGCGAAGAGCGGCACATGGCCGAGCAGCTCGTGGCAGACGTCCGGCTCGGGTGTGTACATGGGCTTGCTGGGATGCCTGATGTACTGGGTGGAGTGGAAGACGCGGAAGGCGAGGCCAGCGAGGAAGTCGCGAGAGCTGAGCAAGCCAGCCACGGGGCGCAGCGTGAAGCCCGTGCAATCTAGCAAAACGGAAATATAAATTCGATTGCGTACGACTAGGAGATACCCTAACCCTACTACTCAACTTACCCCTCAGGAAGTTGGAGACATCCTCCAGCTGGGGTATGTTGTCCTCGCGAAAGCCGCAGTTGTCGACGAGCAGGGGGAAGACGTGGTTGTATTCGCGGCAGGCGTGCGTCTTGTAGAGCTTGGTCAGGTTGCGGAAGATGATGCCCCAGGTCTCGGTCTCCTCCTTGGTGTAGTCGACGTGGGGCAGCTGCTCGCCGTGCTTGTAGTTGTAGGCGATGTCCGCGAAGTACTTGCGGCGCTTGCGGTACTCGGGATCTGTGAAGCCGGGATGATCGGAATCCAGCTCGGCGCCGTAGCTCAAGATCTGGTTGGCGAAGCGGTCCAGATCGCGTATACGCCGTGGGAACCAGGGCACAGCCGTCGCATTGTCCTTGTAGTCGCGCGAGATGATGTTGAAGTAGCTGCACTGCTCCTTCACATCCTCGATGGCTCTGCCCAGGGCGCCCGACTTGCCGTCGCACTCCACGAAGAACTCGTAGCCGGGCACGCGGAGCGAGGAGCGCGATTCGATGTGCAGCAAGTTGATGTCGTGCTTCTTGAAGATGGCCAGGGTATTGGCCAACGCGCCGCTAGCCAGCGAGGAGTCCTTGGGCGAGAAGAGCAGGCAGGTGTTCCTCGCCTCCTGCATGTCCACGCCCTCCGCTATATACGCGGAGTCCTCAATGCGCGTTGGCTATGGGGGAAAACAAAACCCCACAAATCGAAAAGCAACAAAAACAAAACAGTTAACTCGAGGCTTATCAATTCCCCATGCTAATCGACTTGCATAATTGTCTGAGCTAGCTATCAGTTAGGCATCAGCAGAAGTGTCCATCAATCAATCAAAGCTAATGGTCTATATTATAGCGCTTTGATTTCGTCTACAGATGCTAAACGGTTTTGCGTCTTGGGCATTGCAAGCAGATATTAGCGTCAGGGAAATTTTATTGCCTTGATTTTAGTTTGTTTAGTTTGTATTTTACCCCTGCCGATCGCTCAGGTTACAAAGGTGAGCAGCAAACCGAGCTCGGGCCAGATGCATATCGAAGGTTTCCAATCTAACCGCAATGCTCGACTGCAGGGCCGAAGCCCAAAACTAGGTTTCAGCGAGAACAGATAGATGGATATATATATATAAATGTATATATATATATATATATATAGATAGAATAGAGTTAGATTTTTAAGCTATCAACGAGATATGATTTTGAGCTTAAGGGACAGACTATATAGCTATATATATATATGCAGCATATATCAGCAAATGGCTGAGAAATGATATATTTCATAAAAGTTTAAGGTTCTCATAAAGTTCTCTATGATAAACCAGCTCGGACCAAGCGGAGCTTTAGCTACTGCATTTTGTTTGTCCTTTTCAAAGTATATATGTATATAGGTGCATATATTCATATATTCATTGAAAATCATTTGTTTTTCTAAATTCTATATTCCATAGAAACTAGTTCTGGCACGCTTCATAAGCTTCATAATAATTCTCTCGCAAATATTTATAAATATTCATAGACGATTTCAGCAGAATTTGAATTGCTTCAAAAGCTGGTTTAATGAAACTGCATAACATATATAAAATGAGGCACAAATATACCAATATATAGTATATATGTACTATTTTTATATAATAATAGTATTAATTTAAAAGTTTAGCTATAAATTCAACTGAGACTACAAACTGCAGCCTTTGTCTAAGACAACAGCAGCTGAACCCGGATTTTCAATATATAAATTAATATTTTCTTAGATTCCTTTTATTTCTGTTGCCATCCCAAGAGACAGAGAGAGGGAGAGAGATTAGATGTTCTATTGTTTAGACAAATTTGAACTTTGATAATTCAATTTAATATTCTTCATTTGTTGTTCCATATTCTTAACACTTTGCGTCAGCTAATTGTTTACGCTTTAATTCGAAATTTGATGTGATTTGCACTTTTTTTAGAGTCTATATATATATATATATATAGTGAGGGAATTGCGTACGAACCTTATCGAAGGAGACTTGTCGTTGGTACATTTTCTGCGAGTCGATCGAGCACTAGAAACGGAGTGGAAACGAAACTGAGACAAACGCACCGCGAAACACACGAGTTAAAACTGATTTGGCTGTTGAGTGATTCAGGCGCTTTTATAGACTCGCCCCACTGTCTAATCTCTGTCAACAATAATATCAACAATAACAACCAAAACTGACTACGGAGCGGGCGATCGGCAATCGGAGATCGGAGATCGTAGATCAGAGCAGCACAGAACAGTACAGAACAGAACAGAACAGAACAGCATCCACACATCGTGGGGTTATCAGCTGAGCTGGCGTCTTCGTGCGTCGTGCAGCTCATAAAGCTGTCTATATGGCAGCCTAAGTATGTGCCTCTGGAACACATTTCTTATCTTACATGACGCGCTGCTTGTGGTCTTTTTCCACAGTTCAAATTTCGCGCAAAAAAAAAACGTATTTAAAAATGGAAAAAACAAAAAAAAAAGAAAAGAATTTTGAAGCGAAATAATCAAATAATTCTAATGACAAGTTCTGACCAAACGGGTTCAACGGCATTTCTGCTCAATTATCGGAGGTAAATAAAGTTTTAATAGGCGCGCAGTTAAAGCTCTAGTTTGAGTTCCACAATAATATTTTGATTAGCTCGGCAACCTGTCTTCGGCCTGTCAGCAAGTGGCACACACGCACACACAGTGGCTTATTACGTGAGCAACAACAACCACAGTTACGATTGCTGACCCGCCGCCCAACTGCCCCAGCAAACTGACAAAGTGTGCAAAATCAGCTTTCATTCAATCGACGAGGCCGCCTTTTCGGCTTGAGTGTGAGTGTGTGTGGAACGTGTTTGTGGAACGCATCTGCTCTGCACTGCGCAGCTCTGGCGTTTGCTTGTACCTAAACGCAGCGGCTTGGGTAATGTACCTTTTGTATCTCAATAAATTGAGATGCATTATCTACTCTAATTTATATATATATTATGTATTTATATATATATTATATTTTGAATATTATTATTAAATATTAATATTATATTTATATTATTTATAAAGTAAATTTAGGTACATCAAGCACAAATGTACCAATAAGAAAACCTCATTTTGGTACCACTGCATCTCTCTCTCTCTCTCTCTCTCTCTCTCTCTCTCTCTCTCTCTCTCTCTCTCTCTCTCTCTCTCTCTCTCTCTCTCTTTCTCTCTCTCTCTCTCTCTCTCTCTCTCTCTCTCTCTCTCTCTCTCTCTCTCTCTCTCTCTCTCTCTCTCTCTCTCTCTCTCTCTCTCTCTCTCTCTCTCTCTCTCTCTCTCTCTCTCTCTCTCTCTCTCTCTCTCCCTCTCTCTCTCTCTCTCTCTCTCTCTCTCTCTCTCTCTCTCTCTCCCTCCCTCTCTCTCTCTCTCTCTCTCCCTCTCCCCCCCTTTCTTAGATTATATGCAGCATTGCATTCCACCTCATCATAAGAGATTTTTGATGGTTCGCTTCAATCTCCAGCGCGTCTGATGCAATATGCCTTGAAATTTACACAAACCGAGTATTTGTCTTATCTGCGTATACTCGAAGAACGGGGCTTTTCGGAAGCTCAAAGCTTCGTGATGTAAAGCGAAGAACGCAACTACAGATTTGATCAGTTCTCAAATACGAATTCGACCTTCAGGTAAATCAAATAAATTACTTTCAATTTCCTTCTTTTTATTGAAATAAGAAATAGTTTCGAAAATACATTTCATAAAAGTATTTATTTAAATTACGCATAAAAGGTAAAGGTAAAAAATAAATCGCATTAAAAAAATAGTTATCAGAAAATGTGCGTAGTTTTACAAATGTTCATTATATAGTATAAAAAATAAATAAATAAATAAATATATAAATAATTAGAAATTATTATAGCGGCGCCAGAGCGAGGTGAGGATGCCGCGTTTCAGCGGCGTCTTGGCTGATGTGTGCGGGCGCACGTTCTTCAGGGTGCAGCCCACGGGCAGATTGACCTAGATGCGTATAAAGAGAGGAAGAGAGAGAAAGAGAGAGAGAGAGAGAGAGAGAGATATAAATGCAAGAAGAGATGAAGATATAGCAAAGTTACAGAGGTAAATAGAGATTCAGATGCAGATACATAGATGCAAAGATGCAGATACAAATTGAGCTCTTAAGATACGTATCTATAGATACAACTACAGATACTGATAGGTGTTAGCATTGGCTGCAAGCCCAGCCTTCGCGAGTTCTCTCATGTTACAGTTAGCAGCAGCTTTGGCTTTGGACGCAGTTTGAGCGCAGTTGAACTTACGAACTGGCTGGAGGTCACTTTGACTGGCTCCTTGCCGGGGCAGACTACGAAGGATTCGTGGCCAGCAAAGAGGCTGCTGTGCGTGGCCTGGGGAGCAGTGGATAAGTCAGAGTCCGAGTAGTTAATCTCGGCACGGGCAGGCGGGGGTGTTGGCGCAGCATCTATAGAGGTATTAGGGATGAGCTACAACAGAGAGAGAGAGAGCTATATATTGCTGACTTACCCCTGACATGGATCTGGAAAGTGCATTGCAGCTTAATACCGTCCGTGGTGGTGGCTTCGTAACGGATGTCATGATCACCCCTGCCGAACAGAGCGCCAGGGAACTGGGAACGGAGTCAAGGTATGAGTTCAATCCTCAATCCTCGATTTCATTTCATACTCACAGATGACTTATAGATCTTCAGTAGTTTGCCCTCGAAGCGTGGCTCTTCCCAGACAACGGAGCGCAGATTCTGATTCTCCTTCAGGTGCACCTCGAAGGAAGGCGGGCAGAAGCGGGACGAGGAGGAGCCCAGATCAATGCGCGTGCTCTCAGCAGCTCTCGAAGGCAAAGCTGCGCTCTCTTCAGTCGGTGGCTGGGCAATCAGGCTCTCGGAGCGCGCTCCCATGAGATTGGCGTAAGGCAGCGAAGCGGATGGGAACTGCGGCATGGGCGCTGGTCTGTAGGAAGAGATGGCAGCTGGCCTGAAGCCAGGGAAAGAGTTCAGCGAACTGGAGCCAGCAGAGGCCTGCCTGATGGTGATGATGGTCTGGCAGCCAACGCTCTGCGACGTGGCCGGATCGTGGGCCCGGTAGACGATCTTGTGGATGCCGGCGGGCAGGTGAGCCTGCAGCTGCTTGGCCCAGGCCGGGAAGGCGACCACGTGGCGATAGTCCACGTTCGTGGCGGGCCGTTGGAGTATGACGTGAGCCTTGCTCTGCATGGGATTGAGCAGAATAACCACGTTCTCCGGGCACTTGATGTACGGCTTGACGGGCAGCCGCTGAATCGACTGCTGCGAGAACAGCCGCGGCCGGTTGAAGGACTGCTGCTGCCAGGGCGCCTGAACCTTCGTGTTCAGCTGGCCGCCAAAGAAGTTCGCGCCGAAGGGCTTGCACTCCAGCGCGCCCATGGTCCAGCCATTGACGCAAGTCGTGAGCCCAGCTCCCACGCGTACGTAGCCCATGTTGCACTGCAGCTGGCAGACGGACCCGAAGCTGGAGGGGCCCAGCGTGCAGCTGGCGGGCGTGATGACGCCGTTGCGTGGCGTGGGCAGCGCCGGGCAGCCAGACTGGCCTCGACCACCGGCAATGGAAGTCCAATGGCGTGGCTGAGAGACAGCTACAGAGAGAGAGAGAGAGAGAGAGAGAGAGAGAGAGAATTGTGAGTAAGCAGAGAGAGAGAGAGAGAGAGTCTATGAGAGATACTTACGTATACACTTGTTCGGCTGCCCCTCCCAGCTGCCGGAGGCGCCGCAGGTGCGAATGTCGGAGCCAATCAGCTGGTAGCCCGCATTGCAGCTCACCTTGCAGCGCGTGGTGTAGAAGAGCTTGCGCTTGTGGCGGTATCGGTTGCAGTGGGCCTGGCCATTGGGCGGCGCCTGGAAGCGCTTGCACTGGTCTCTCACCTGAAAGTTGGGGAAGGCGGGCTGAGTGGGTAAGGCAGGCAGGGGGGCGACAGTGGGCTCCAAGAATGTGACGGGTCGCAGCGTGGGCAGCGGGCGCACAGGCATCACGGGTGGTGCAGGCCCAGCGGGTGCAATGGGCGCCAGGGGAAATGGCGCCACTCTCGGCTCGATGGCGGGCACCTCGTAGCAGCTGCGCTCGTCGAAGGACAGGCGCTTGCCCGCCCCGCACGAACACTTGAAGCTGCCCGGCTCGTTGAGGCAGCTGCCCTCGCAGCCGCCATTGTTGGTGGCGCACTCGTCCACGTCCTGGCAGTCGCGCTCGTTGGCCGCCAGCTCGTAGCCGGCGGGGCAGGCGCACCTGTAGGAGCCCTGGGTGTTGCGGCAGTCATGGGAGCAGCCGCCGTTGTTCAGGCGGCACTCGTCGATGTCCACGCAGTCGCCGTCGGCGCCCAGGAGCAGGCCCACCTCGCACTCGATGGGCTGGCAGCCCGTCTCGGTCTGGCGTGAGCCGGGCGGACAGCCCACCAGGGCGGGGCGGCAGCTGCGGTCGTCCTCCTGCAGCAGATAGCCGAGCGGGCAGCCGCACTCGTAGCTGCCCGGCTTGTTGATGCACTCGTGGGTGCAACCGCCGGAGAGGAGGCCCGTGCACTCGTCCACATCCTGGCAGCTCCGGCCGTCGGCCTGCAGCTCGTAGCCCCGCTCGCAGGCGCAGGCGTGGGCACCTAGAAGATTAATGCAAATGTCGCTACAGTTACCAAAGTCCACGGCGCACTCGTCGATGTCCAGGCAGCCGAAGCCGTCGGCCGCCAGCTGAAAGCCGGCCTGGCAGGCGCAAGCGAAGCCGCCCGGCTGGTTCAGGCATAGCTGGGCGCACTGCCCGTTGTCCAGCTGACACTCGTCGTCATCCTGGCAGCTGCTGCCATCTGCAGCCAGGCTGAAGCCCGGCGGACAGGCGCACTGGAAGCTGCCCGGCAGATTGATGCAGAAGTGCGAGCAGTTGGCATTCGACATGGAGCACTCGTCGATGTCCAAGCAAGCGGGCAAAGCAGATGCATGAGAGGATGATGATGATGGGTATGAGGATGGAGATGGTGAAGCAGCGATGCCCAGGGCATAGCCCGGCCCGCACAGGCAGGTGTAGGAGCCATTGAGGTTCTCGCAGCGCATGCCCGAGTCGCAGCTGTGCCGCCCGCTGGCGCACTCGTCTATGTCGAAGCAGTAGCCGTCGAGGCCCTCCAGCTGGAGGGGCTCGTAGCCGTCGGCACAGAGGCACTCATACGCACCTGGCAGGTTGCGGCAGAGCTGCTGGCAGCCGCCGTTGTTCAGCTCGCACTCGTCGACGTCCTGGCAGCTCTTCTGGTCGTCGCTCAGGACGTAGCCCTTGCTGCAGGTGCAGGCGCCGCCGTCGGCGCTCAGGCAGAGCTGCTCGCAGCCGTTGTTGTTGAAGGCGCACGGATCGGGGGCGACGCAGGTGTGCCCCTCCGGCTCCTGCAGGGTCATGCCGCGCGGGCAGAGGCACTGATAGCCGCCGGCGGTGTTGAAGCAGTCGTGGCTGCACTTGTGCGTGCCCAGGGCACACTCGTCCAGGTCCTGGCAGCTGAACACTTCGCTGGCGTAGCCCGGCGGGCAGAGGCAGCTGAAGGTGCTGTTGTCCTCGCTGGCCTGGCAGCTGCCCGGGCGACAGCGCTCGTGCCCCTGCTCCCGACTGCACACGCTCTCCAGCACCTCGCAGCTGTGCAGATCCGCGCCCAGCTTGTAGCCCTCGGGGCAGACGCAACCGTAGCCGCCACTGGGCAGATCCTCGCACTCGTGGGCGCAGCGCGTGCGCTCCAGTTGCGGATTGTCCAAGTCCTGGCAGCTGTCCGGCGCGCAGCTGCTCGCATCCTCCAGCAGGTGGAAGCCCTCGCGGCAGCCGCAGCGGTAGGAGCCAATCGTGTTCTCGCACTGCTGCTGGCAGATGCGGTGCGGCACGTGGTCGGCATTGTCAGAGTCCTCCACAACGATCTCGCACTCATTGATGTCCTGGCACTCCTTGCCGTCCTGCGACAGCACGAAGCCCGCATTGCACTTGGTCTTCTGCACAGCGGGCTCCTCCAGCTTCGTGTCCTCAACTTCATTATCCTGATCGGTCTCCTTGCCTGTCTCCTCTGTCTCCTCTGTCTCCTCCTCCTCCTCCTCCTTGGTGTTCAGCGGAATGACGCAGCGATAGGAGCCCGGCGTATTCTCACAGGCGTTGTTGCACTCGGCCAACACCTCCGGCTGGGCGCACTCATCAATGTCTGGGGAGAAGAGCGGAGCAGGTGAGAGACTGGACAAGATTAGCCCTGGCTCAGACTTACCCTCGCAGCTGGCAGTGGAGTCGTTGACCTGGTAGCCCTTCTGGCAGGCGCATTCATGGGTGCCGGGCAGATTGTTGCAGATCTCCGCACAGCCCCCATTGGACTCCAAGCACTCGTCGATGTCTGCAAGAGGAAATGTATAACATAGGCAAGGAGGTATCCACGTAGAACCCACCATGACAGCTGGCGTAGTCCTCCGGATCCAGTGTGTAGCCCTCGTTGCAGCTGCACTTGAGCCTGGGCTCGTTCTCGCCAGGGAAGAGCAGACGCTCGCACTTGTGCGCGCAGCCACCGCGATCCTCGCCGCAGTTCTCGTCCAGCAGGCGCGGAGTGTAGGGATCCGCCGTGGGCTGCACCACAATATTGATGTCGGTGGCAGGTGGAGCAGCATCGGTCAGCACTGCAGGCTCGGGCTGTGTCTCAGGTTGCGTCTCTGGCTCTGGCTGCACTTCTGCTGCTGCTGCTGCTGTGTCATCCACCTGCACCACAATAGTTGGCTCTGGTTCGACTGGGGCTGGTGCAGGAGCCACTGGCTCAGCTACGGGCTCAGCCACGGGCTCGGACTCGACCTTCTTCACTACTTCCTCCTCCTCTTCATCCTCATCCTCGCCTTCGCCTTCGCCTTCACCTTCGTCCTCCTCGTGCTCTACGGGTGGCGGCGGTGGTGGGGGTCCCACGGGATCCGTATCCTCCTGTGGCTCCTCCTCAGTCACCTCGTACTCATCGTAATCATCCAGATCGTCGGACTCCTCGGTGTACTCGACGCGCGGCAAGCAGGTGGGCAGCTCGCCCGCCCACTGATTGCCGCTGCAGAAGAGCGCCTGCACCTGGACGCGCTCGAAGTCGTAGTTGTCATTGCAGGCGTAGTAGGCCACCAGGAAGACCTTCTCGCCACGTCGTCGTCGTTCGTATTTCGATACGATGCCGTGATTGATCTCAGGCGCCTGCACCTTGGCCTGAATACAGCTCAGGTCCAGTCGCTGCAACAGGTCGGCGGGCACATTCAGCTCCTCGGGTATGGAGAGCATCTTCTTCCTCAGCTTCGAGTGCTGGCTGCCCACTGTGGAGGCAGAAGCCGATTGAGTCTCTGTATCTGGGCAAAAGCGCTCTCCAGCTCACTCACCCTTCGCCTTGAGGCAGCTGGGCGGCTCGCCCTGCCACTCCTCGGTCTCCACGTGGCAGATCAGCTCATTGGAGCCCTGCAGCACGTAGCCACTGGCGCAGCTGTAGATGGCCGTGTTGATGTCCTCGCTCTCGAACAGCTCCGCCCGAGCATGGTCCACGGGCGGCGGCGTCTTGCAGTCCTCATACACAGCGTGGGTCACTGCCGAGGATAACCCAGAGATATCATTAAATCTGAATACTAAAACCTATTAGCACAGCCATCGCTCTGATGGGTCTATAGCTTCACGTGGAGCTGGTCCAAAGCTTTGCTAAAACAATTTTTACTGCGCTTCTGTTTATTTTTATCTTTAGGCAAATTTACGATCCGCATTTATGTTTATAGTTTGTAAATTCCGGCCGGCCGGCAATTAGGTGGGGAGCTATTTGTAGGGCTAAGGGGACTCTCATAACGGCAAAGATCTATGGGCCGGCGACAAACTGGCCATGAATCATCGATATGTTGAACTAGATCTCACCTATATGTATCGCGCTATCATAAAAAAGGTGAACAGATATATGAATATATATCTATAGATATAGATAGATATATTTATAACCACGAGGGGGGTAAGAACAATTTACGACTCTAGAGTCGAGAGGCGATAGCTGATCGGACATCTTCCGTGACCAGCCTCGTACAGCTAGCTCTTACTCATGGATGGTTTTTATAGTCACATGTGGATATCTTTATGAGCCATTAGGAAAGGTTACAAGTTTCTCTGGCCAGCCTATCCCATATATATATTTCAAAATACAGCGATCGAGCTGTCATATTCGAGATCTTTATGATCTCGCCCACTTACCTCCGGAGAGTGCAATGCAGCCGAGCAGGCATAAAGCAAAATGTGCTCGCAGCATTGTGTCGCCTTCGACTATAATCTAGTGTTATATATGTATGTATATACTTTGTAGGTATGTTCGATCGAAACTATATGTTGCTTTCCACCTTTACACGCCCGAAACTTGATTTCTCAGCTTTTCTCGTTTTGTCTTTTAAAAATAACAAGCCATTAATTAATTTTGAGTTTTCTTTCAGAACATTTTGGAAGGCGGGCGCAGGCTGAAAATATAGATGTGTATATAGGTAGATGGTATAAAAATCCATTAAGATTAAGGCGGCTTTATAAATAGCACAGCATCACTTCATCTGCATATATGTAGATTCGATTCGGATTCGATTCGATTCGTGGATTGCCGCAGGGGAAACAAAAACTTTTTTCACATTTGTCAACGCGATAAGAACACTCCACATCATTCACGAAACTATATGAAAGCCATAAATCACTCGAAGATGTCTGTCAACAGACTCGATAAGAACTTCAAATAAGGAAATATATAGATATATATATATATATTTAGATATATATCTATGTGTAGGTTGCACTTGATGATATCAAATTGTATCCAAGGATTTGCTGAAAGGAGACAACGCACCGTTCCCCACAAGCGCCAAGGCACGACTGACGACTCGTCGCAAGGGAAGCCAAGAAATTTGTCTCCAAAAAGATATATTTATGCTGATCTTTCATGTCTATCATAAAGCAAATTAGCGCGAGAGCTCCGCACAAGTGTCGTTCTCCTCCACAGGGAGAACGACGACGTCGTCGGCCTATTTTTAAGAACATCATCAGCATCAGCATCAGGCGAAAGTATGATCATCAGCCATCACAATGATCATTCCGAATGCTTGGGAAATTGATGAGTTCTCTCTGGCTGTGGTCCGATGCCAAGGAGCGTGTCAAAGATGCTCGCAATGAACTTGATCGCAATGCAGCTCACTCTCAATGCAATTCACATTTACTCAGGAATGGGCATTATTATCCATTATTATCTAGAGGAGAGAGGAATAATCAAAAAGATATTTAGTTCTCTCTCATTAAATGCAAGGAATGTTCAGCTGAGCATGGGGAATGCTAGAGAATTAGCTCAAATCCAGATGTTAAGCCTCAGATTGTCAATGGAAAACATAAATTAGATATCTTTAATACTTATATAAGAGTAGTCTCATACAAATATATATTAAACAAGAGCATAAACTATCATCGTGGGCAGCAAAGAGAGATTTGATACTCTATTTCTATAATAATTTTAATTGAATGTGCCAATAGATAAAGTTTTAATATTAATTTCCATTAATAATTATACTTTGCTTGAGTAAGGAAAGAAATCTCTTAAAAATGCTTGCAGAAATAAATAAAAATAATCCTTAATCAAGTCAATATGCCTCACGATTTGATTTAGATAAACAAACAAGTAAGAAAACTCTAGTCGAGACCGCTCGACTAGGGTATACCCTGAACCCTGCGAAGATCCGCTATTTCACTTCATTTCTTTTATATACACATGCATATGTACGTTCATTACAAGCAAAACATACACACACACATACACAGGCGCACGCATACACAAGCGCAAGTCGTTGGGTCAGCTGTTCTTTGGCTGCTTTGCATGGCAATGTTATGGGAAATTAAATGTTTAATAACTTTTTTTCTAGACCAACGATTTTGATCAAACTTGTTGGGCGTAATCATGTCATCCATATGTATGTGTGTGCCAAAGCACAAGTCTCTAGTATTTGATATACGGGAGTTAAAAATTTGAGGCGAAGGGGGCGTGGCACCCAAAATTTAACAAAAACCGAAATTGCGTAAGGCTTACATAACACTAAATGCAAAATTTGAAGACTCTATCTAGAAAGATGAATTATATAGAATTTTATTGCTTAATTTAGATTTTCGTTTTTAATCGATAACAATAAAACGATAAAAGTTATCGAATTTCTGAAACAAACTCGATCTTTTCGTGCTATACAGGAACCTACATAAAAAATTTCAAGTCTCTAGCTCTTGTAGGTTCTGAGAACGACGCGTTCATACATACGGACAGACGGACAGACGGACAGACGGACGGACAGACGGACAGACGGACAGACGGACAGACGGACAGACGGACATGGCTATATCAACTCGGCTTGTCATCCTGATCAAGAATATATATACTTTATGGGGTCTGCCACGCCTACTTCTGCCTGTTACATACATTTCAACAAAAACATTATACCCTGATTTCCCATTTTCAATGGGCTCAGGGTATAAAAAGAATTTGCTGATAATTAAGAGTCGAAGACACGCATTAAACCTCATGGCATAGCTCAAGATAAGCCCAACTGCTAACTAGTTTGGCAAATACCAAAAAAAAAAAAAACCGAAAAAAAACAGAAAAATCAGATATGATTCTATAATAGTCGCAGCCTGTTGGCTTCTTTAGTGGTACAACAAAACCCGGAAAGAACTGAAAAGGCAGTCGGAATGGAGTCTGAGTAGAAGCCGCATTAGTATTGAAAAAGCTGATTTGATTATCATATTAAAGCATTTAATGGCCGATCTCGTAACAAGCGCTGATTTATTGGGGTCATCAGACCAAAGCTCAAACACGCATAAGGTTTCATTATATATATATATTTCAGCTATATTTATATGTAAGAGTTGTGAATAGGTGTGGAGCAGATGATTTATAACAGGTGACACGATCTAGAAGCTACAATAGATATTAGTCGGTTAATACACGGTATTATCAGCCTTCTTCTGAATGAGCTACGCGCTACGGCTCACAGTGTGGGCGCCTTGGGGCTGCCGTCCTCGTTGTGGGTGCGTATGTACTCCAGGGCGCGGAGAATGTAGCTAGGCGTGGGCGGCGGCTGCGGCAGATGCCTGCCCACCACGTGGAAGCCCAGCTCATCGGCTATATAGCGCGTCTCGATGGGCACGCCCTCCGGCGAGGTGTAGCTATAGATGCCAATGGTCTCCAGGGCGCTGCCCACCGTCTGCACGTCGATGCCGTTGCTGGTCTTGAAGGCAAACTTAAAGACGCCCTCCTCGTCCAGGGGCGACACGCGATAGTCCGTAATCTCCGCGTAGCGCTCACTCTGACCCACCAGGCGGCGTATGCGACGCACCCTCACCAGTCTGGCCTCCAGCTGGCTCCACAGCAGCGCCAGGCACAGCACAGTGAGCAGCAGCTGCGAGGAACGAGAGAGGGGGGGAGAGAGGGGTAACATCTTTATCAGCGAATTGCATCGATATGGGTCGCGTGGCTGGCACAAGGTCGTTTGGCTTACAAAATTTCGCATATCGGCTGAGAGAAAGAAACACTTGTAAATTTTGACAAATTATAATTTATAATTATCTCGAGCTAATCCAAAAGTCGTTTCGTTCGTTTATTCGTTTCAGCGCGGCGCGACGTCTGCGAGGTTCAAAGTTTGCCAACGGACTGCAGGCTGGGCGAGCGCGTGTTACCAACTTTATACCTATATCGAACATAGTCATCGATGAGCGAAGAAGTCGAGAAACCAATAAACATAAACAAATAAACACGACTCTATTGTAGTCTGGCTTGGCTGGGCTTGACTGGGCTTGGAGTCACTTGTCGCTTGTCGCTTCAGTCGACGATGGCCATTCATCCATTTCCGCGCTAATAGCCAACATTCTGTTTGTTTAGCTAACCATATTTATTTATGACTGCATTTTATGCTAGTTCCACTTCTCCGGTTCTTAGTTCCGAATTAGTTATGAATATCCGACAAAAATGTCATCCAATTTGCATGCTCACCGTTTAGGCCAATCAACTCTGACATATATACAGGTTGGGCCAACCTGTTTAGCCAATAAAAATTTCGATTTATAGTGCTTGTTGTAATTCCATATATTTCAGACAGTTGCTTATACGAATCTAATGTAAAAGACATTTTTTATATTTTAAATAAATTATTAGAAGGTTAGCCTAGGGTTTCTTTTTTGAGAATGAATGCAAATGCCTAAGATTATGCATACCTATATTTCTATATCATTTCTAGTTTAGAGGGGTAGGACAACTAACATACATACATATATATAGTATAGTATATAAATAATACTATAATATTCAGTTCAACTATATGTATATATATATCTGCTTCTTTTTGTCATGCCTTGCCATAAGGAAGAGCTGAAGAAGAGCGCCAGAAATACGCCTCTTTGGGCGCAACATTATTTCTCTCTCTTTCTCTCAGCTATGAGCAGCAGCTGCATTGCAAACAACATAAGCCAGGCGTCAAACGGCTGCTGCTGCCTGATCGAACCATACCTGATCGAACCCACTGCTCGCCCACTGCTCGCTCACTGGCCACCCACCGATCGAGCCTGCAAAGTAACTCAGCAACAGGTCGGCGAGCAGAGTTCGAGTTCGAGTGGTTGGCTTGTCCTATATAACGGCGAGCCTGCAGCAGGCCTTAGTCAGTCGGATGCCTGATCTCCTGGTGGACAGTCGAGCAGTGGAACTCCGCTTCTTCGGTGTGTGGTAAGTGTTTGAAAAAGTTAATAATATTTAGCAAATTTGATAATAGTATTAAGCATTATTTTAAGGCTTTGTTTAATAATAATTGTTAATTCTCTTTAAGTTAAATATATTTAAATATTAATTTAAACACATATACATAAATATATGTATGTATTTGTTTTATTTGTAATATAATTATTTTAAGTTATTGTGCGCTCTCCTCTTGCATATGCTGCTCAGTGCATATTCGAAGAAGGGGGCAGCGGGCACAGCGTAATAACGATTACGTAAGATCGTAATTACGTAAGAGCCAAAATATGTAAGAGTGATATTAGGTAAGATCTCAATTACGTAAGATCTAAATTACGTAAGACCTCAATTACGTAAGATCTCAATTACGTAAGGGCGGAAGAGCACAGGAGCGCAGTTGAGACAGATCTGGAGCTGAGCCAATGACATAGGTGAGCCGGATGCAGAGCTGTTAGTAGTTGAGACAGATCAGGAGCAGAACCAGAACAATTGAGCCAGAGCAGAGCCATAACTCAACCAGAGGCAGAGTAGGAGCATACCCTCTTACGTGAGGGTGGATGAGCGTAAGAGCGTCAGCCAAATCTAGAGCAGAGCCAGAACAGTTGAGCTAGAGCAGAGCAGAGCCAGAACTCAGCCAGAACTCAGCCAGAACTCAGCCAGAACTCAGCCAGAACTCAGCCAGAACTCAGCCAGAACTCAGCCAGAACTCAGCCAGAACTCAGCCAGAACTCAGCCAGAACTCAGCCAGAACTCAGCCAGAACTCAGCCAGAACTCAGCCAGAACTCAGCCAGAACTCAGCCAGAACTCAGCCAGAACTCAGCCAGAACTCAGCCAGAACTCAGCCAGAACTCAGCGAGAACTCAGCGAGAACTCAGCTAGAGGCATAATATTGAATATCGGGCTCATGCTGGAATCCTACACGCAAGCCGAATACTCAACACAATCTGTTGCCTTTATGATCTCAACTCGTTCTATCAGTGAGTTCATATAGGTTTTTTTTACTTAAGTTTCCCTTTCACACATCTCGTTTAAATTAAACATAAATAGCTCTTACTGCCCTGAACATCCTGCTAGTCGACACGCTGCCCGCTTTGGTCTCTCGTTAATTTGGCTTTCTTCACGCCAAAGGCCTCGCATTGTTCTCACCTTTTGCAGCTTAATCCAATTAACGAGTGTTTATTAATTTGCACACATCATTTTTGGACAAATATGATGCGACAATACGGAAGCTGTGAGTCGAGCACACACTCGCGTCTGTTTATGGCTAAAGCCATAAAAAAAAATCATCTGCAGACGACGTCACAAGCCACTTATGAATGCCAACATAATGAAAAAGCGATATTAAAATTACCGAATCTGATCAAAATCACACAGCATGAGATAACAACACGTAAAAAGCCATATAAAATAGAAAAGGAATCTTCAGCGAGTTTGTCTCGAGTTCCGTATCGAAAAGTTAATGGGGCCACCAGCTGAGTTCTAAAGCGCTTCAAAGCCAATCAACGACTGATTCTAGCAAAGATGCGAAGATCTTTAGGCCGATTCAGAGCTCAATGATCATTCGATCAATCGATCGATCGTTAGGACTGACTTGCCAGTTATGCTAATCGAGCAACTAGATGTGAAACCGAAAGCTACTCTATAAATATATGTATGTATGTATGTATGTTTGTATGTGTATATGCATGCTTTGATATACTGTATACTAGATCATGCGCTTATTATAAATTAAGATTTCGTCTAAAATCTGTTGGCAGCTTCAAGAAGAGCAGCAAGCCAAAGCAAGAGCAGAATTTGTGACACGCATTCAGTTCGATTCGATTCAAGTTTCATATTAATTATAGTATATATATTGAGCTATGAGCTATGAGATCCATGAGAACAACTTAGTCTAAGCTAATGGTCTTAATGATAATGCCCATGAAGCGACGCGTTCAAGACCTTTTCGGCTCGTTTTTGACACCTTTTTTAACACAATTTTATTTTGTTTTATTTTATTTAAATCTGCAAAATATTTTATTTTTTATTTATTATAAATGATTAATTTTGAAAATATTTATATGTATTTATTTGTTATATATTTATTAATTTATTATTTATTTATTATTTATTTATTATTCATTTATTATTTATTTATTACTTTTTTTGTTTATTTAATATTTATTTATTAATTTTTCATTATTTTATTAAATTTATTTATTTATTATTTATTTATTTTGTTTAATTTTCTATTTAAATTAATTAGTTATTGAGGATAATTTTATTCCATTTTAATTCATTCCCCATCATTAATAAGGATTCAATTTCATTCTGCTCTATTTCGCTCAATTTTCATTTCACTTCATTTTTGCTAATTTGAGTTCAGCTCATATCATTGTGTGCCATCTCGGTCCATTCAGATTTGATATCGGCTCATTTATTTTCACATCTTCATCTCTCGTCTCGAGTATCAATAGCAAATGTCGCAGAGCTGCTCATAATTAATGGATTGATGCGCTGATTGATTTTGAACGCCTTGAGCGATGCGGCAAAGTTGTGTGGGAACTGTTATGCATATGGAGTGGATTGATTTCTCTATGTCTGTCGGCTGGGTGTGGTCAAGTCGTGCAAGGTCTAGGTCAACATACCACGCTTCGGCTGTACAGTGAAGCCAGTGAAGCTGTGCATGAACTGCAGCCGTTCAAAGTGCCTGCCGCGACGAGTGTAGCTCGGAAACCAGTTTAGAGTCTATTAAATGTGTCAATTATTTTCGATTCGGCACAATTTGGCCATAATTCAGGTTCATTAGTCCACGTCAAAGTTACTTGTGTTGGGCATAAAGAAGGCGGCATTATTCAAATGCCACCGAAGTCGTTCTCTATTCCATAACTCAAGCATTTACGGTAGCAGATAAATCTACCTTTAGCATTTAGCGAGCATGCTCTTTAATTGCTTCGAATTGCGTTCAACTTTGATGGACCAGTTCTCTCTTATTTTCCTGTCAAATTAGCACGCTTATACCCTAATTTTTATATGGCCTTCGGGCTAATTACATGGCTTTTAACTCAAAATATATATAATTTCAAGATCATTTATAATTTTATTATATATAATTGCGACACTTTCCAAACGGGCTCGCCCCACTGTGCGACACACCTACTGATCTTTCACAACCCATACGATGGACAGCTGCCTGACGATCTGCATGCGCTTATCAAATATGCCAACGCACTCAGAGCCAGCCAGTTATAGAGACAATTATGGGATGCTTGAGTCATCATAAACATGAATCTTTATGCATGTTTAATTCCCAACAATTTATTTAGAATAGTATTAAATGCTTAAGCTAGGTGTCAGCCATAGCAGAAGGGAGACTATGACTGGGCATGCTCTTCCTATTGAGAGATAAAATAAGAGCAGATGCAGATAGCATATTGTATCAAATATGAATCCATTCATAATATCTCTACTGTTATCTACTACTATAACTCCTGCTTCCATGTTGCCCATCTCAGATCTTCCAGTTCTGGGTATGTCTTCCTCCACATCCGAAAGCATATCCGCAGTTCGTCATGCGCTCTGCCATTGTCACGCTTTTAATTTCTGGAGCTGCTAATAATGAGTTAGAAATGAATACTAAAGTTCCGGTAGAGCTGAGCGCTCAGAGAATTTTGGTTAAATTCAAATTAAGCGAAAGCTTCTTCGTGCATTTGCCCGAGGTGTTTATCCCAGTTTCAAATTAACTTTCGCCTCACACGGATCGCGCGACGCAATCGCATTCAGGTTCAGATTCAGATCAACGTCCGTACACACAACTATACTTCTATATATATATATATTCGAAAATATATATATATATATATATATATATATATATATATATATATATATATATATATATATATATATATATATATATATATTCACAGTTATTTGGCGCGTTCAACAATGTATTCCAGTTATCAAAGTCGACGCCTGTTTGTCAAGGTTTGTGCGTTGTTTCCACTTGGAATTCAGAACTCATCAGCTCAACAAAATTCCTGCCACAGTTCCGACTGCAGCTGCTCGTCCTCTTCTTCTGCTCACTGCTGTTTGCCACCTGTGCCGCGCGCCCCGCCACGCCCCACACAATCTACTACAACAATCGGGCGCCGGACGCGAATGGCAACTACCAATTCGACTTCCAAACCTCCAATGGCATCACCACCAAGGGGGCGGGTAACGAGCATGGGGCTGTGGGCGTGGTCCAGTATGTCTCTAAGGAGGGACTGCCCGTAACCTTTACGTATGTGGCCGACGAGAACGGCTACCAGCCGAGCGGAGATCATGCCATCAAGCACCTGGAGCGGCAGCTGGAGTACATACGCACGCATCCCCTGGTCGATGAGCCGAAGTCGAGGCGTTGGTAGTAATCCTCCCAGATTTATATGTATCTAGATAAATTGCACGACTGTCAGCATGTGAGATAAGAATACATTATTATTATTATTATTATGGTATTATTTGTAGCAAGCACGCAATTGAAATGAGAAATTAATGTTTATTGCTATAAAATGCAAATTGTGAATTTCGTTAGAATTCCAACACAGATATATATATATATAAATATATATGTATGCATGTGTATATATAGAATTCCAAAAATAAATATATTATATATAAGCTGATAGCAACATGAAATTCTCTATTGATTCTCGCAGAGACCAACTCAACCTGGCCTATACCCAACCTCTAAACCTCTTTTTTCTTGCCGCATTAGAATCCATTGAAAACGAAAGTGCTGCAACGAGGCATGCCCGACTCGCTAATACGGCGCACTTGCATATTTACATATTGAACTGAGGCTGCTGACTTAATTTTAATATTTAATTTAATATGTCTGGCATTAATATATAAATACAGATATATACTTGATACATATATAGTATGCATCATACACCTTTGAGACATTTGTATGGCTATAGGGAATGAAAACCTGTTGCCTAGCAGCTGCAGACTGTCAACATTGTTTCAATATTTAAATATTTAATGTTTAAATATCTCATGCAGCATATACATATATATATAGAGCAGATATATTATAAAGATCCCTGTAGAGTTCCAATGGAATTGATTCATTTGGCAATTGATTAATGCGCGCATTAAAAGCCTCGATTAATAACATTCATTTATCATAGATTGGATAAGTATCTGATATATTTACAGCTACAGTTTTTTGGCAACTCGAACAACCTTTAGAACGACTTTCGAATCGTAACACCGAAGAGCAGAAGCGGACAAAAATATTGATGGCTCTCATTTGCATGGCGATTTGGGCTAATTGAGGCCGTTGCATAATATTGACCGACTCTTGGAGCTATGGAGATTATGTAATATCACAAATAAACCAAGCACAGCCGTCAGTCCGAGCTTTTCATCTCGTGCCGACGACCAGCAACAACAAATGCTTGTGCTGCAACTGTGTAATCCCACTCAGGCAGGCCACGTCCTTGGCTGGAATTGATTGAAATGAACTTAAGCTGCTCGGTGAGTGGTCCAAATGAAGATTCTGCTTAGCCAAATAGTTGCCCATAAATCAAAGCGTAACTCGAGCTCAGCAGCTGAAACATTGCGTGAATTGATTAATATAAAAAAAGAGTCTGAAAAAATGAGTTGATTATGAATTATTCATGAATTCAGCTTGTTTGATGTTTGCGTAGAAAATAAATGACATGAAGATAGCTCTCAGGCTGTCTACCAGACTGCTGTTCTAGTGGGGACATTTCTGAGTAGGAGATAATTGATGCAGGGTATGCCAGACTAGCTGATACCTCGATGAACATTTCTTGGCTTTGCTTTATCAGATAGAGCTATGCAGCAAGCTGACTAGGCCCTATCCAACATCTAGCCAGAGTATCAAACTGCGCACGAGCCAAGCCACGCCAAGACCCGAGCTTAGATCTTAAGTGCCAATAATCTAGAGATTTATTACCCCGAGCAGAGCAATAAAAATGCCCTAAACTGAAAATAAACTTTCAATGTCAGCTACAACATTATCAACGCTGCACACAAAGAAACCTAAACGTTTTTTAATTTACAAACACAATAAAAAACACTTTCGACTATTTGCATTTATCGAAACAAAAGATCGTAGGTCGTTATGCATATGCGACACCTAATCGAGTCGAGTTATGCGAGTCCGAGTCAGGTTCAATGCACGTTGCAATTTGCTTGAAATTTTTCCAAACTTATCTGAATCTATCTACACCTATATATGTATGCATAATAAAATTTATATATTTATATGGCTTTGCAAATGCTTTATCTACATCTACATGCAAATTAAATTCCAAACACTTAAAGCGAAATGCAAAAAATACTTCAAACAAGCTTTGTTTCTGTGTTCTGTTGTTGTTTTCTCATACACAATCGGATATCTTTACATTTGTCATACAATACAGATAGATATATATATTTATATATACGTATATGTGTGTCTGTGTCTTTATCATTCATGAGCCGATCTATCAGCGAGCTGTGTAGCTATTTGCATTATGAACTACTTTAGGACAGCTTTTGTTGTTTTCTTTCTTTTTTATTTATGTTTGTGTATTATAATTGTTTTTTTTTTTTTTTTTGTATATTTATTATAATAATTCAAGCTTCTGCTGTAATCTTCTATGAACTCTTTCATTCTTTTTTTGTCGTTTTTTTTTTACATTTTATAGTTAATGCTTGTATTTGTTGTGGTTGTTGTTGTTGCCTATGCTAAAACTAAGCCTAAAACGTTCTATGCCGAGTCCCGCCAGGAAACAATTGCCAATTCCAGTTTCCAGGACTAATAAAAATGAGCTTCGGCCGCAATTCGCTCTTTGATAACAGATGTTCTTCTTGATATTCCCGCTGAAGTCAACTGGAGTGTGCATACATGAGCTAAATGTATAAATGTATAAGTGTGTGTGAATGCGTATTTAAAATGCGGATGTGTGTGTGTGTGTGTGTGCATCTGTGGGTGTGTATTTGTATGTCTGTATATTTCGGATGCTGCGCCAATAATAGTTTTGCCTTAAAACCTGCAAGAGAAGAAATTCCATCCATTAGTTAAACCGATTGGATATAGAGCATAGAGAGGTGTTCTCTTACCAGTCCTCATCGCATGCCAGAATTGTGTAGTGCTGACGGCTCCGCTCCTAGGGCCAATTCTAGTCCGTTTTCGTCTCAGCGAATTCTTCCAGCGCAAAGAAGCCAGCGGTGCCTCCGGTGCTACTGCTCGCCGTGCTAGTGGTGACCGCAGCAGCTGCCGTGGTCACTGTCACCGTTTCGCTTGTTTGCGTCTCCTCGGCAGCCTCCTCCTGGCCAGCAGCTGCGGCTTCCTTTTCCTCGGCGCCCGCTTGCGCTGCCTCCAGCACCTGCTGCTGCACCTGGACAATGGGCTGGCCATCCTCGGTGTAGGAGACGGAGACGGGTATGCGTGTGCCATCCTCGCTGATGACGTGCGGTCCCTCCTCACCGTCCTGGCCTTGCTGAATGATAATCTGGCCCTCGGAATTTAGAAGCGAGGCATCGATCAGCTGCTGCTCGTTGTTGTCGCCATGGACGAGCACCATCTGGCCACTGCCATCGGTCATCATTTGCAGGGTCTCGCCCTCGAGTCCCTCGCCCGACTGCAGGACGCCCACGCTCTGCAGCAATTGCTGGATTTGCTCTGGATCTTGTACTATGATCTGATTACCATCAGCGTCGGTCAATATGTGGTTGTCCAGCTGCAGGAGGTGCCCGTTCTCATTGACAATGAACTTAATCTGGCCGCCATCGACCTGGGCCTGCATGGCCTCATCCAGCTCCATGGCCACCTGTTGTTCGCCACCGGATCCCTCGGCTGCCTCCCCTTCAGCTGTGGCCGCTGCCTCAGCCTCGGCAGCCTCGTTGGCCGCTGCCTCTGATTCAGCTGCTTGCTCGGCCGTTGGCGTGTCACTGGTTTCTCGCTTCTCAGCCTCACCTTCCGCCTCGCCAGACTGCTCCGCCTCCTTGGACTTCTCTTTAGCCGCAGCCTGGTCTGCCTTTGAGCCGCTCTTCTCGCCGGCCTTGCCACTGCTGGTCGCATTGCCGTCAGTTGAATCCGCTGCACTGGCAGCCGCTGCCTCATTATCGTCGTCTAAACTGGGCATCGAGACAGGCGCTGCATTCGACTTGGCATCGGCTGCCTTGTTGTCGTTGCTACTTTGAGATTGTGACTCCTCCTCCTCAGCTTGGTCGAGCACGGGCATGTCAATGCTCACCGAAACGGGCGCCTGCGAGTTGGGCGAGTGCTTCTCGGCCTGCTCGCCACTGGCATCCACCTGTGGTATGGTTATGTTGAAGGTGATGCCACCGCTGCCCTCCTGCGAGGTGATGACCATTTCACTCTTGCCGGTCTTCTCGCTATCGTTCTTATCCGAATGCAACTTCTCGAACAGACTCTCAATGTCCGCCTCGGCATTCTGCTCGTTGTGCTCCTCCTTGCCGCTAGCGCCCGAATCTCCAGGCTCATCGCTGAGCAGCGCAGTGGCTGCCGAGTTGAGGGCTGTGGTACCGCCGCCGCCAGCAGCCGAGCCCTTCTTATCCCGCCTATGCGTCTCCATGTGGTGGTTGTAGTACGTCTCCTGGATGAAGGTCAGCGAGCAGATGCTGCACGAGAAGAACCGTATGTTATTCTCGGACTCAGCAGAGCTGGCCACAACAGTAGTGCCCGCCTGAGCCGGCACGCTATCGCTGAGCGCCTCGTCAATGGTCTCCTGCAGCAGCTTTTGGGTGTTCAAGTTCTGGCTGCCACCGCTTGCAGTGCTTATCTTCTCAGGCTGATGCAGCTCGACGTGCTTGACCAGCAGCTCGCGCTTGGGGAACGTCATGGCGCACTGGCCACACTTGAAGAAGTTCGTCTGATGCTGCTTGGCATGAATGGTGGCCGCCTCTCGTGTCTCGAAGCGCTGCGAACAGAGACGGCACTTGAAGGGCTTCGGCTTGCCGCTGACGTGCTTGCGCATGTGCTCATCAAAGACGCCCTTGTCGGTCGACTTGAACTGACAGTGATTGCATGTATACAGAGCTGAGCCGGAGGCGCCGATGGATTCGGTGACCCCAGCTGCAGCCGCGGCAGCAGCAGCTGCGGCTGTCACAGGTGCCGCAGCTGCCGGGATGGTGGTAGTGCTGGTGACCAACACATTCGTGGCATGGTTGGTTTCCATGTGCTTACGCAGGCTGGCCTCGTTAACGAAATTGATGTGGCACATGGCACACGTGTTGTCCATGGCCGTATTGTGATCCCGGACCATGTGCTGCTTCATGGCACCGAAGTGGGGGAAGATCTTGCGGCAGGTCTTGCACTGGAACGTCTGCTGTTTGCAGGTCTCGTAGTGAGTGTTAAACAGACGCATGTCCGAGGTCTTGTAGTCGCACGAGGTGCACTTATAGATCTTTGTTGCCTTGCGGTGCACTTGGTTCTGTGTGCCAGGCACAGCGCCGCCCTGTGGACCTGTGGCGAGCTTCAGCTGCTGCGAGACTGCAAAGGAGAATATTGATAATCGATATTGACTAATATTTGGCCAGGCTCTGTTGCTCACCTGGCGTGGACTGCTGCACTAGCTTGCGTGTGCGCAGTACGTCCGCACCCCCGGACTCGTCCAGAGACCGATTGCCTGCGCCACTGGCTAGCTTTTGCATCTTGAGCGGAGGGCTGGCGGCGTCTGCATGGCTGCCGCCGCTATCCTCGTTGATGCCGTACTTTTTATTCAACAAGTTCAAGAGGTTCGCCTTGACGCGCTCCACGTCGTTCTCCAATCGATCGAAGTAGTTCACCAGATTGGTGCAGCGCGAACAAACGAAGTCTTCATTGCACACAATTACCAAGAAGCCCTCGCCCACCAGCTGGGCCAGCTTGTTCGGAAATTTGGTGGAGGTGTGCGTGGTGCACATTTCCGTTACCGATGTCTGCGTCTGACTGGCCAACAGTGGCTCGTCGCAGATGTAACAGCGTGCGGCTGCATCCGAGTCCATCATGCTTTGCTGCTGCTGCGCTGCGACGTTCGATGCGGGCGTCGCCAGACGCGTCGTCTTCAATATGCGTGGCTGGCCGGGACCGGTGACGGTGACTGCGCCGCTGCTGAGCAAATTATTGAATTTGCGATAGGTGGCCGGGTTTAGTTGATTGTTCATTATATGCGCGCGTGTGTGCGATGTGTCTGTGTGTGTCTGGGGGGATCTCGCTGACTATTATCTAGTATACGATTCTTAGCTTTTTTTTTCTTCTTAAAAACCGCCTGCATTCACTAGCACAATTATTTTGAGACGAGCACAGTTTGAAGCAATTTACAATCGACACTTTGTTTAATATTTATATACTTTTTTCCTCTCGTTTTCGTTGTTCGGCAAACGGACAACAATTTGTTTAGGTTTTCATTAAAGTTTGTATGCCGCGGCGTCACTTCGACTGTACTAAAGTCTATCGAGAGTGCTGTATTATTTAGGGTTAAATGCTTATGAGCTGCAGCGCATACTGTAGCTGTCTCTTTTCGACGCACGCATGCGGAGGGTTATTTGCTAATGCGATAGTTTGCTGTCTCTTTTACACGATGCGGAAATGGCGGCCGTTTTGGTAGGCATACACGTTCAGACGCGCACATCAAACAACAATTGACGTGTACTGCACATCATGCAAGATTGCGAAACGTATTTACATTACGTTGGAGTGTTTAAAAAAAGTAAAATATTGCTTAAATGGAAATAAAATATTTATGCTACAAATAAAATTCTAGACCAAGTGCCAATGGTATCTTTTAATAATTTATGCCTGCTTATCAGTCACGCGTTCCAGTTGTCGTACAACACGTCAGAGCATTTGTTGCGACCATTTAGTACTGCCAGCTAACTCTAGATGTCGCTGAATGCGCGCGCTATTCAAATGTTGATATGTTTGGTTTATGCTGCAAACTAAAATTTATGGCTGATAAATATTTTTACAATATGAACATTCTTAATGGGACGATAAGATTCCACAGCGATTTGTTATATATGCTCAACGCGATTTGCACGTCCGAAGAACAGTTGATGGGGATGGCGAACGGGGCAAATGCGGGCGCAAGAGATACGACGTTTGGCAATATTGAGGCTCGCGTTATCAGCAACCTCCGTTCACCGATAATAATAATAATAGTATAGACATATATGTATATATTTGGTAACGGTGCCCGTGGCCAAAAAGACGCATTTTCAGTTGCCAAACGATACGAAAAGCGAACGCATTTCAGCGTGTAAAGTCGAACCTTTGAAAATAAAAGTGTGCTCAGTCCGCTTTTTATTGGCCAGTTCAGTTAGTTGTTGCATTCCGTTGTTCTTGTTGTTGTTGTGGTTGTATTCAAAGTGTTATCGAAAACTAAACGAGTTGCAAAAACAAATTGAAAATCGCTCAAATTAATTGGCCCATGTTACGGGCCCGCAACGATTTCCATTCCATTCAGCGCGTCCGGCCGATTTAGTCAGTTAAAGCACCTTGCGAGCGTCGATTGCGGGAATAATTGCTGTGTGGACTTCGTACATAGTTAGTTATAGCCAATCAAGATGTACGGTCGTCCAGCAATGGGCATTAAGAACTTTGATTCACTCAAGACCTGGGCCAACTGGGCCGGTGGCCTCGGCGTGGTGAGTAACCGATGCAACGTGAACTTTCCTATCTCAGGTTGACCTCATTCCCGAGTTCGATAAGGGCGACATCTGTGGCTGCAGCTACACTTACTGTCTCAGTTTGGGAGAAGACACCTGAACTGAAGAGGCATCGAGCAGGAAGCACACACACACACACACACATATATATATTTACCGAACTGATCAGCTGCGCCTAATCAATCAGAGTCGTTATCGAAAACTGATTCACTTGAGTGCACACGAAAAAGAGCTACATAATGCCCCCATTGACGTGTGTCAACAAACAAGCTATCCCCCCTCTCTCAACTACAACCCCCTCACGCGCTCGTTACAGGTGCAAGCTGTCATATGGATCGGCCTGACTATCACCGCCATCATTGCTTATAGCTGCAACATCTACATCGGGACCAAAATGAACTACGGCGATTTCATCAAGTTCATCTTCTTCGACGTCTACTTCCACGGCAGCTGCAAGATGTCCCTGGAGGCCTATCAGAGCTACAATCGCACCCTGATCGATAGCGTTCATACCGTCTTCGATCCCACGCAGCTGCTGATCTGGGACTGCGTCTACCTTGGCCTCTCCGTCTGCTGGTTCGTCGTATCCGTGCTGCTCCTAACAGGTGAGTCCAAACACCTGTCTATATAGAATATAGTATTTCTATCTCTTCATCTTTTGATATTGATTAAAATTAAATCATCGCAACGGAAATTGCAATTTCGTTCTTTTCGGGTGATTCACGTGGCGCGCGGCATTTCAATGAAGTTAAACTTAGTTTTATCACTATCTGGCGTCGTTTCAATAACATTTTTATATTCAAGCAGCTTAACCCAAAGATAAAATCGACAGCCCCGTAACTAACAAAAGTGACGAGAGAGACTGACTAAGAGATACTCCTCTTCTGATTTCTATAATTAAAGCTATATTTAATATATAATCATATGAGAGAAGATATAGGAGAAGGCAGAGCGCTTCAGACTTGGAGAGCGCTTCACTTGTTTTTAACGTCAAGTATAGCCTCTTAGTTAGCACAATGGGTACAGGGTATGCTGGAACGAAGGAGGGTTTGCTTGTCTTTTTTTAATTCTTGTACTTTTGTATTAAATATTTGTGTTATTGTGTAATAAACGATGAGGTTTCTCCACACTTTCCTGATAAGGTATGACAGTATGACAGTATAAGAGTATGACAGTATAACAGCATGACAATATAAGAGTATAATAGTATAACAGTAAAACATTATAACATTATAGCAATATAACAATATAACAGTATAACAGTAGACCAGTATAAAACGTATAACAGTATAACATTATAACATTATGCCAATATGCAAGTATAATAGTAGAATAGTACAACAGTATAGCAGTATGACAGTATAAGAGTATAACAGTATAACACAGCCACACACACACACATTGTCAGTTAGGGATATATGCCTTGTCAAAGTCAAGTACTTTCTGTCACTCATCAGTGATTACTGTACTAATTGTGCAGTTGATAGATGAGCTCAAAACTGATTCCGTCAATTATAATTTCTTTTCTTTCTTACTCTCCCCCCCTCTCTCACTCTCTCTTTTCAGCCTTGAACAAACAAAGTGTGCAGCAGACGGTGAGCGTGATCTACAGCTGGGCATTCTTTGTGGGCGTGATCTGCGCCATGGATTTGGTGGCCGGCGTCATCTTTGGCGTCGACTACAGTCGCTTCCATGGGCGCGCGTCCGAGTTCAATGCGAACACCATAAACCCCGGCTACGTGGATCCCAATGCACCGCAGCTGATGGCTGGGGGCGTGGCAGCCATCTCGATGATGATCATCGCGTTCAAGGGCTTCATCATGTGGCTGATCAACCTGCATTTGCTCATCTATCTGGTGGCGCGAGCGGTGCAAATTAACCAAGATAACGACAGTTCGGTAAGTGACATCATCTGACTCCACTGAGGTGGTTGGCTCTTGGCGCATGTCTCATGTAATTGGGCTGCAATAAATCAAGCCAAACCCAGGTGTCAGCTGGCCCCACTAGCTACTAAGATCAATGAGCTACGCAGACATGCGACCCTCTTGTGCGCTATGTAAGCGACAAATTAGTTTCTGATACTCTCTCGATGACTACGCCGTGCACCTACGACACCTCTATAGTTAGAGCGCCGTGTACGTACGGACGGCAAGTGCGGCGAATGTACGCAACCATCGGCTTATCAGCTGGAAGCGTCCAGTAGTCGATAAATTGGCTTACCCGCTCGCTGATAACTAATGGGAATTTTGATGTCGTCGCATAAATTTTATGCAAAGCAAATGTATCAACTGCAAATATACCCTGTAATCATGGGAGACTTCTGCTCTCTCTCTCTCTCTCTCTCTCAAATGATATCTATAATAGTTTTTTTTTATTTATTCACAGGACACGCTGTTCATGCCACGCAAGGACTCTAACGATATACTCAGCAGCCGACCCCCAATACGCGCCTACGAGGAGGAGAAGTGAGTGTCTCATACGATTCCAGTGGAATCTTTCTCTCAATTTACTTTTTATTTATATAGATTGGAGGTGCAGGCCTTCAACAATGACGCCTTCGTTCCGGAGACTCGCTCTACGGCGGAGACCATTGAGGTGAACGAGGAGGCCATTGTTCGCGCTGCTCACATGTCACGGGATGCGAACCTGATGGATCGTCGCTTCCGCAGCATCGATGCCTTCCAGCAGTATCCGGCGCCCAACCCAAACAGCCGACCCGTGCGACAGTCCTCGCAGGGCCCCGTCCAGGAGACAATAGTCATGGCCTCTACCGGTTTCCCCATGCCCGACTACTCGCCACAGCCCAGCCCCAATCCCAATGGCATACTACGTCATCAGCAGTACTAAATGTGTGCCAAGGCATTTCTACCTAAAGTAATCCACATAATTCTCAAATATTTAACGCCCCGCCCCCCGCCAACGCCCTCGCTACCCAAGTAAAGCCAACAAAGAAGTAAAGCAGTTAAAATTAAGTAAGAAAAAGATTTACTTGGCGCCAATTGTAGTTTTATCAGAGTATTATGTTCTATTTATTTACGTTCAACTAACAATAGATGTATATACATATATTACTATCTGTGAATACAATATATATGTACATATTTATACTTATTTGCACACACAGTATAATTAAATGTGTTTGTTTTTTATTCCGCTGCTGATAAGCAAACAAACTAATGTTCAAAATGTACGCTCTACTGAATCAGGCC
The DNA here is from genome assembly GCA_018903745.1 of Drosophila repleta. NCBI lineage: Eukaryota > Metazoa > Arthropoda > Insecta > Diptera > Drosophilidae > Drosophila > Drosophila repleta. The sequence goes on along the minus strand of JAEIGN010000753.1, from coordinate 4,040,190 downwards.
CCCAGCAACGATTCCGCTGAGATTGTTCAATGTGCAACGTCATTAACAATTAAATTTAGGTTCTGTTTTTTTTTTTTAATTTGGCGCTAAAATTTAAATTGCTGCGACTGGTCAAGCAGCACTGCCAATATGCAAGAAATTCTTATCACACTCAACATATTGATTACCTTGCCTGTACATAGCTCATTTCGCGCCGCTCTCGAATTATTTCTAACTTATAAACTATAATTGAATATGTATTTCCTGCAATTTAAACTTAGCGCTAAGATAGAAAAACTATCGATTAATTTAGCAGCGTTGCAAAACTACTAAAAATACTAAATTTACGTAAAATAATGAGCAACTTGCGCTTACGTTGCTCATTTTTGCGCTTGCCTTGCGCATTTTGAGCATATCCATCGAACGCAGGTCAACCGAAAGTTCACAAAAATAATTCATAATATTGATAAGCCGGTCGAATTTGACGACAGATTTTGAATCGAAGCATATTTGTGGAGCGTAAAACGTAGTACGCTGCCACAATACTGCTCATTTCACTTTGAAACGTGCTCGGGGACGTAACGTGCCGGTGAAAATCGTAGAGCAAATATATATAATACTCACATTTAATAATTTTCAAACGAAAATGGTTTTCATAACAAAATTCGCTCGTGCTGGTGTCCAGGTGGCTCGCCAGGTGCGTACCATGCCCCTCGCAGCAACACAGTGGCGCAGTTTTCATGTCAGCTGCATCCTCGCCAAAGGTAAGCCCACATATTTATGCAATCAAACGAGCAATAACATCAACAGTTTGAGAGCCACTGTTAAGGAGTCAGCTGCAAGAGCAACAGGTATTAATAAGGTATTCCATCTCACAGAGCGACGCTTCACAGACAAACACGAATGGGTCGAGATGCTGGACGACAAGAAAGCCATTGTGGGCATCTCCAGTTATGCACAGGAAGCCCTGGGTGACGTTGTGTTCGCCCAGCTGCCCGAACCGGGCACCCAACTGAAGAAGGACGACGAATGCGGCGCGCTGGAGAGCGTGAAAGCCGCCAGCGAGGTTTACTCGCCCGTCAGCGGCAAGGTGACGGAAAAGAACGGCGACGTCGAGAACACACCAGCCCTGGTCAATAGCAGTTGCTACGAGAAAGGTGGGAAATTCATCATCATATATAGTCGGTATTTTATAACAAGCCTCCTAATCTTTCCCTCGCGCAGGTTGGCTGTTCAAGGTGGAGATCGCAGATTCCGCGGAGTTAACGAAACTTATGACTGAGGAGCAGTACAAAGTCTTTCTGGCCAACAGCGAGGATCATTAGTGGACTAGTTGCCTTCAGATGACACACAGAACACACGCACACACACGCTGTAAACTCATCAACAACCTGTCTGAAACTCACAAGTCCCATCATCCCACACAGTCACCAAATACACAAATATCCATTGGATTTCGTTACGGTCTAAGAATAAACTGAAAAGCCAAATATTACACTCACAATCGCAATCAGCAAATGACCTACGGGTGGCTCCTCCACAGCGCTGCTTCCCCCCCATGGAATCGCGACGGCTGCGACTGATAAGACAGTCTGAGAGAGGGAGTGCGCTCGTACCGTTTGAGTGAGTTCTTATCAATCCCACTCAATGTTGGATCATTGCCAAGCAGCGTGGCGTCGGCTCACAGCGGAAATGGCCGTTTCAGGCAGCATGTAACCGAATGTGTTGCTGAGGCTGCGATTATCACCTGATTACGTACAGACAGACAGCCACGGCAGACGACGCACTAGATTAGGACTGGCAGTAAACACACCCTTAAGCCAGAAGCCAGGCGTGCCAAATGTACGTACCGTTATGCGCGCTGATAAGGAGCTGATGGGCAGGTCGAGCGAGCGTCTGTCAGAGTCAGCCCACAAATACAGATGCTGATAAGCTCGCCTAGTTTGAACTTGACGGCGCGAGAAAGGTTCTCGCGTGCGCGCGCTAAAAGCTCAGCGGGCGAAAGCTCTCGGAATGGCAAAAAGCTTGATATCGAGCGAGCGCTGCGCTCAGTGCTCAAATTGAACTCGAACCGTGCGGTACAAGAAGTCGTGCGCTGCGGGCAGTAGAAGAAACAAACACACACACACATACATACATAGAAACATATACAACTTGAAACATAGAAACACACTCGCACACACTTTGTTAGTCGAGGGCCAAACAAAGTGACAGTTTGATACAAGGGGCAGAGTGACTAAGGATAATTGTCAGAGATTCGCAGAGCCAACCAAGTGGAGCGACAGATACAACAGACGCAAAATGCCAACGGAAAAATCAATATTCAATCCGAATCCGGCGATTAGTCGCAATGCCTACATATCCAGCTTTGAGGAGTATACGAAGTTCTACAAGGAGTCCTTGGACAACCCCGCTGAGTTCTGGTCTCGCGTGGCGAAGCAGTTCCACTGGGAGACGCCAGCGGATCCCTCCAAGTTCATGCAGTACAACTTCAACATCTCCAAAGGACCCATCTCCATCAAGTGGATGGAGGGCGCCTCGACCAACATTTGCTACAATCTGCTCGATCGGAACGTGCGCAACGGCCTCGGCGATCAGATAGCCTACTATTGGTAAGCTCTAACGACGCATGAAAACAAAAGTAAACGTAAAGGATAATTACGTATTGATTTTCTTTTTTGTTTGTCGTATTCACGTTTTTGCTATTACGAAACGCGCTCGTGACGTCGCCCATCGCCTTCCTCCTTTACCTACCCTTGCTTCGCTTGCAGTGCGCAGGCACGAGACGCAGCGAACAGATGTTCGCCGTTACTTGGGCAAAGCAACCGTTACTTACACACACACACTCTCTCTCTCTCTCACTCTCTCTCTCTCTCTCTCTCTCTCTCTCAAGGACAGAGCACTTCAGTTCTTTACGAGCTGACAGCTGACTGAATATTGTGAGTTCATTAGTTAGAGGCGCAGCGCCTACTTTCTCGGCAAGGTCAATGTCAGAGCTTTGTATATACATATATGTATATAAAGATAGATATGTATGTATATATGAAATATTTGAGTTGAGCTGTAAATTGCAAAGTTTATTAGTTTTCTTCTCCCTGTTTGCTGAGTTCTGTTCAAATATTGCCCCTGCCTCGCCCATTGGCAGACAAGCGAATGTAAATACTTCAAAAACTACAATTGAAGTACAATCTACAAGTATGTAGTATGAAAGTTGCCCATCGTTAGAAATTAGTAATCGAACTTGCGATTTATTTCGTAGTTTATCAACGTCTAATTAATAAATCAGGTGCCGCTGTTGACTCGAGTGTGCTTCGAAGATCCCACAAACGCCCTCAGATTGCAATCGATTACGTCCTCCTATTGCGTCTTTTCTTTTTTTTTTTTTGTGTGTGTGGAATATTTCATGTCTTGCAGGTTATCGTTCAGAGAGTTCAAATCAAGCCCGACACAAGAAAATAAAAACACAAATCTTTCACTAATGTTAATTTTTTCTAATCTCGCGGGTTATCAGGAGTTCAGACGCGTGCGAAAAGAAATGCAAATCTCCATATATATGTATATAGAGCATAGTAAATCAGGTACATATTGAGCTTGGCAAGGTCAAACTAGGAATGTTTATAGAAACATTAAACTCGAATCCCGAATACCTACGCTCATCGCCCAGATAAGATAAAGCGCGTAATAACCAACAATTAACAAAACCAAAACCAAAAGCAAAAAAAAAAAAACGAAGGAAACAAATATAGATAATACGCAGACGAAGTAATAAAGCTGAAAAGCAAAGCAAAATCTCTTTTTTTCTTTCGACTTTTACTGTGCCATAAAACTATGAGTCTCAATACAAGCACACCTGCCCAGGTATATTCGTATTCGTATTCGTATTGTCAGTTTTATATAAGCGTGCGATTAGCACAAGGCGCTCAAATTGTTTATTCAAATTGAATTCGCTGCGATCGCGGTGCGAACGAAACCAAATCGAATATTTCGCGCCTCAATGTGTGTCACAACGTCTGGCAATGGGCGAACAAAGGCACAGCGCAGAAGAAGAGCAAGAAGAAGAATGAGTAACAATGCCAGTGTCAGAGGTTTCAAGCGCAGCCTCAGCTCAGCAGGTCACTTCCTAGCCACAGTTTTGGCTGCACTGAGCGGCCTACGAAAATCACGCGATCATATCGTCCGATTACTCACAGCCAATCACACAGAGAGAATTCGTAGAGGCATTCACACATGCGCTAAACCGGCTAAAAAGTGTGCGTGTATTGGTGAGACACCGACTCTCACTCTCTCTCTGTGTGTGTATGTGCGTGTCTAAAAGAAACGAAAATATTGTTAGTGCTGACACCAACTAAAGCGCAAGCGAAAGGGCAAGACCACAACAACATTAAGTGGGCAATCATCATACATATATACATACATACATATGTACCTACATACACACGCATGCATATGTATGTTTGTTTTGTTTGCTTTTGTCCCCTTTCGCCCACGTTTTGTTATCACTTTTCGCAACAGTGCGCAATTGTAATTGGTATCAAATTGTTGATGAGCGCTCGTTATAGTAGTAAAATGCTCTGTACGCTACGCTCCACATTCTATACTCTACACTCTACACTCTACACTGCACACTCTACACTCCACAGTCCACACTCTCGTTTGCATAATTTAGCATCTGCTGCTTTGGCTAGACATAAAATCATACGATGTTGCTGTCAAACTGTAGGGCAGACTGGCCAAACGGTCATTCACAAGCAAATCATATATACAATAAAAAGCTAACTTGAAATTCTTCACGCCAACAACAAATGAAAACATTCGATGCGATTTGTTTAATGCCTCTTTAGTGCTTTGTTTTTGTTTAGATTTCAGACACGCGAATCAACAGCTGCTTACGCTTACTACTGTTGGTATTGCTGTCGTTGTTTTTGCTGTTGCTGTCCGCCGCACCTCCTCACATGATTCTGGCGTGCATGCGTTCCTTCCCAATTGATTTGCGATAAGCGAGGTGGGCCACGCGTCTGTCTGCTGCCAATGTGTGGCCCCGGCGTCGGTCAAGATCATGAGCTGTTGCCGTCTTTGAATTGGTTTCCAGGCAATGCCAATGACTAGCTTCAAAATTGATTAGCTGGAAGATTGTCTAGCGACAAGAGGACAACAAAACTAGCATAGAAAACATCGCGCCATAGCCCGATCGGCTAACACTCATAATTAGTCATTTGCAGAGAATGCTCGCCACAGTTTGGCAAGCGGATAACACTAATTGTGGAGTGCTAAGTGCGAGCAGTGCTTGCCAAACCACACAGAGAGTAAAAATGAGCGAGAGCGAGAGGAAGAGAGCAACGGCCTTGATTTAGGCAGAGGCTTACTTAACAGCGCTGTTAGCCCTAACAGTCACTGTTATTAATCATAACGTAGCCGTTGCTGCTCGCGCTTTATCAAGCATATTGTGCTTTTTGCCTCCGATATATTTTTAACATCTTACTAATTAAATACTTTTCATTTCGCATACGCTGAATATTATTTCGTTAGGTTACAGTTGCGCGCCTCCCCCCACCTACAGATATAGGTAGGCCAACTCATAGCATATATGTACGTACGGGAACGAGGTGTACTTTGCCCCGGCCGTGCGATGATAGCCGTGCTAAAATAGCTTCTTGTACGTCATGATTGCGATCAACCAACTTGTTTATTTCCTGAACGGGATCTGACTCTTATCGTTCGATGTGACAAAGCGATTGGATACTTCCTCCCCCCGCCCCCTATCGAGTTTAATATTTAGTCACTGATTTACAACTTTTATATGGCATTTGAGTCATTTTAAAGGCTTTTGTGCTGCACTGCACGTCGCGACGTCTAGAACTGCGACAGTTGACCTAGACCAAGACCCGTAGCCGTAGCCGTAGTTGAGTCGTAGAGGTGCAGCTAGCTTTCCCTATTGCCGCTTGTCCTTGAGCAAATTTGCAATGAGTGTGGATATATGTATGTGTACACTATATCCGTCACGATTTGATATTCGATTGTGCACATTGCGTTCTGTTGTTAAGTTTTATGCATTTTGTATTTGGGTGCAATTAATTCTGACCAGGCATTTCAATGGATAACAGTGCGCTCCAAAAGTATGCGAATCAGCAACAGGTTTTTGGGTGGGAGAATATTTAAAAATATTTAAATAAAAAAAAAAATATATATAAAAATATGCAAACATTTATTTAAATAAAATATAAAATGTATCTTTTACTTACATTTATATTATGTATATCTATCTTTTCCATTCCTTCTTTTGTGCAATCCAAAGTTGTTTCCGAGAAAAGGGGAATTGTTGGTTAATCATATTCTCTTCTGGGAATATTTTTAAATATTTTTTATGTAGGAAACAGCAGTTCATAATTTATATACAGATATATACATATGCAGAGTATAGCCCCAAGATTCTTCTCCCGTAGGCATACTTAAATAGACGACTATTATGTGTTATACACACACACACACGATATATGTATATGTATATGCAGTGTATAAGTAGTCAATGCAGCTGTCGGTTATTGGCTTTTGTTGCCAAGTTGAGAATCAAAGAGAGCGGCGCTGCTCAGCCAGCGGCGAGGGCAGGCAGCTTATCAAATCATCAAATTATGCTGCAAATTCAAATGGAATAGCTAGCGACAATTAGGAAGCATCAAATTGCAGTAAGTGATCCAATTGAGCTGCTGCGTGGGCGCTTAAATAGGTATCCACTTAGCTGTCGCCTGTCGCCTGTCTCCCTCTCCTATGGCTGGGCAGATTGCCAAAATGGATATATTATTAATTTCCGCATTTATTTCTGATGATGTTGCAGGGAGGGCAATCACCCGGACGACTACTCGCGTGGGCTCACGTATCGCAAGCTGCTGGAGGAGGTCTGCCGCTTCGCGAATGTGCTGAAGGATCATGGCATCAAGAAGGGTGATCGCGTCTCCATCTATATGCCCATGATTCTGGAGCTGCCCATTGCCATGCTGGCCTGCGCTCGCATCGGCGCCGTGCACTCGATTGTCTTTGCCGGATTCTCGGCGGACTCCTTGGCGGAGCGCATGTACGATTGCAAGGCCAAGATGCTGATCACAGCGGATGGGGCCTGGCGTGGCGAGAAGCCGCTCTACCTGAAAGCACTGTGCGACACGGCGTTGGAGAAGGTTGAGGAGATGGGCCATTCCGTGGAGAAGTGCATCGTGGTGTCGCACCTGAAGCGCGTGACGCCCTGCCAGGAGAACCATGTGGACCAGGATATACCGTGGACCGATGACCGCGACTACTGGTGGCACGAGGAGATGGAGGACAAGGAGCCCGCCTGCTACCCCGAGTGGATGGACGCCGAGGATCCCCTCTTCATGCTCTACACGAGCGGCTCAACGGGCAAGCCCAAGGGCGTGCTCCACACCACGGCTGGCTATCTGCTCTACGCGGCCACCACGTTCAAGATCGTCTTTGACTACAAGCCCGGAGACATCTACTGGTGCACCGCCGACGTGGGCTGGATCACTGGGCACACCTATGTGGTTTACGGACCGCTGGCTAACGGCGCCACCTCCATCATCGTACGTACTGCAATTAGCACGCGAATGCCTATTCAATTTACTAACTTTATTTTTGCTTCGCCTGCAGTTCGAGGGAACGCCCTTCTTCCCGGGCAACGACCGCTACTGGAGCGTCATTGACAAGTACAAGGTCACCCAGTTCTACACGGCGCCCACGGCCATACGTGCGCTCATGAAGTTCGGCGAGGCGCCAGTGCTCAAGCATAATCTGAGCGGACTCAAGTAGGTTACCATGCCAAAGCTTAGTTACAAGTTAAAGCTAATGGAATTCTCTCTCTCTCTCTCTCTCTCTTTCAGGGTCTTGGGCAGCGTGGGCGAGCCCATCAATCCGGAGGCTTGGCTATGGTACTATCGCTACATTGGCAAGGAGCAGTGCTCCATTGTGGACACATTCTGGCAGACAGAAACGGGTGGACATGTTATAACGCCTCTGCCTGGAGCCACGCCCATGAAACCAGGCTCCGCTGTAAGTGAACTGATATATGCCATCTGAACTATACCTAATATATATATCTTTTCTGCAGTCTTTTCCGTTCTTCGGCGTCAAGCCCACTCTGCTGGATGAGTGCGGCATTGAGATTAAGGGCGAGGGCGAGGGCTACCTGGTCTTCTCGCAGCCCTGGCCGGGCATGATGCGCACGCTGTACAACAATCACGAGCGTTTCGAGGACACCTACTTCTCCAAGTTCCCGGGCTACTATTGCACTGGAGATGGTCAGTTTGACTTCGCTTTATATCTATATTTATAATGATAACTAATCTTCGTTATGCAGGCGCCCGTCGCGATGCTGATGGCTATTTGTGGATCACTGGTCGCGTGGATGACATGTTGAATGTCTCTGGCCATCTCATGTCCACCGCCGAGGTGGAGTCTGTGCTGACCGAGCATCCGCGTGTGGCCGAATCGGCCGTGGTCTCTCGCCCGCACCCGGTCAAGGGCGAGTGCCTCTACTGCTTCATCACGCCCAACGAGAACGAGGCGTTCGACCAGAAGCTGATCGCTGATCTTAAGAAGATGGTGCGCGACCGGATCGGACCCTTTGCCATGCCAGATGTTATACAGAATGCGCCCGGCTTGCCCAAGACACGGTCCGGCAAGATCATGCGTCGCGTGCTGCGCAAGATCGCGGTCAACGACCGCAACGTGGGCGACACGTCCACGCTGGCCGACGAGCAAATCGTGGAGCAGCTGTTCGCCAACCGACCCGTGGAGGCCAAGTAGACGGAGCCATTGATGCAGTTACTCTTCGCTTATCGAATGACCTTGCTACTACTCTGTAAACCTTTACCTATAGGCTAGCAGTGGATCAGCTTCTTACCACATGAATCTTGTAAATCTCCTCCCCCATATTATCTATGTTTAACGTTTAACTGTTACCCCCCGCCCGCCCCCTACAAGCCGGGCTTACAGATTCCACCTAGTTCGTAAGCTGTGTGCGTAAGTAATGGTTCATCATGCACTTGGATACAAATGCGAACTGCACCCCTCACTCTCTCTCTCTCTCTCTATATATACATGGTTATATATATAGATGGATTCTTGATTCTATATCGTATGTGTCCTTATATACTGTAGTTCATATTATACTGAGCACGCACATTTTTCCAGTTCTTTTGTTTCTTTGTTGTAGTCTTAGCTTAAGTTCTTGCTAAATTCGTTGTGATACAAATTTAATTATATATTGATTATGTATGTATTTTTAGTAGAATTGATATAACAAAATATATACACGATTCCAGTAATATCCATTAACAAAAACAACAACAACACACACACACATTGCCACAGTTTTGATTTGATCTTAGAGCATTTCTCTTGTAGTTTTTCACTTAATATTTATATACTTTACGCTCAGTTCGATCAGCACCAGCCGAGCACCAGCACCAAGGAGGAGCACGTAAGTCCGGATCATAGATATATATATATGTTTAGATATATATTTGTGCCGATATTTACTAGACGTTCGAAACGTTTGTTAGCTTTTAAGATTGGGAACGAAACATATCAGTGTTGCATAAAGCTTATCAACATTCCTATATATATATACATTTATTTGATATACATATTTACATATATATATCGTATACGCTATAGAGTCGCAAGAGACTAACCGCAACAAGTACATATCATTGAACGAAACTGCTGCTAAACTCAAAATTTATATAATATATATTGAAATTACAAAAGATATATACATATGCATATATGTATATCTATATATGTCATTGTTAGTCGTGTTTGCCCCGATGTTCAGAGTTATCTATCCCAACTGAAGCATCAGGCGCACAGACCCATAGTAAGTATTTGTTATTTATAGTTATCAAAGTTGGACGCGAGAGAGTCGAAAGAGATTCGAATGGAACGTAGTGCTTCTTATTGTAGATGGAGGGTCGTCATCAGTGGCGGCCCTGTCTGATTGTATAAAGTTGATTAGCCATAGAGCGAGTGGCGATGCGAGGGAAGAACTTACAGTACTTAATCAACAGATATATATTATGTACATACATATTTAATATATGAATATATATTTATCGAATCATATATATGTGTATAATAAAGTTTATTGTTTCAATGTGTTTAAATGCGAAGTGGAGTTATCTAATATAACATCAAGTGAGGACTATGTATGGAGAGGTCCTTTAGAAAGGCTTAACAGAGCGAATGCGTAAAGTACAGTTGACTTAACAGTTCTCTGCTACATATATCGTAAACTTAACATAACGTATACGATACGATCTGCTGACCTTACGTATTCGGCGACTGAGCAGCAAGAGAGGCTTCGACTTATATTTCTGGCTTAAAATTAATTATACAAAATATCTAAATTAGTTAACGAACTCCTACTCCATTCAGCTTCGAGCAGCAATCGGCAAAATGCAAGCGCTTCTGAGAACTGTGCTCACTCCTTGTCTTAGCAGACAGTTCTCCCAGGTAGATGCTGATCAGGCTCGCCGCCTAGTCGCGGACCTGAGCAAGGAAGCTGGCAAGGTAGAGTAGCTCGCTCGAGTAGTCCTCACGTGGATATCCATGCGAATCATTTGCAGATAATGATGCGGGCGCAGGAGCACAAGCCCAAGTACACGACGAAGGCGAACGATCGGGATCTGGTCACCAAGTCGGATCGCGATGTGGAGCGTTTGCTGGTGAGTGGCATCAAGCAGGTGTTTCCCGACCACGAAATCATCGCCGAGGAGGGCACCAAGGGCACTGCCGAGAGCTGGGTGCTCACAGATGCACCCACTTGGATCATTGATCCCATCGACGGCACAACAAATTTCGTGCACGGATTTCCCCATTTCTGTACGTCAATTGCTCTGTACGTGGAGAAGAAAAGCGTGCTGGGTTGGATCGAGAATCCGATGCTGAGGCAAACCTACGTCACACAGCTTGGCGAGGGGGCTTACTTCAATGGGCGGCCGATGCGTGTGAGCGGACAGCGGCAGCTGAAGCACTCCCTCGTCTATGTGGAGTGCTCGATTAAGCAGCTCGAGGATGTCGACAACGGCTGCATAGCGAATATCTTCAGACTGGGAAGCACAGCGCACGGGTGAGTGAGGACTGTGAGAGAGAGAGCGAGAGAGAGAGTAGAGATAATCGGAGTCTGGTGATCTCCAGCATACGCACGATGGGCTCAACGGCTCTGAATTTGGCTCAGGTGGCGGCTGGAGCCTGCGATGCCTACCTTCACTGCGGCTCGCATGTGTGGGACTGGGCGGCAGGCGTGCCGATGGTGCGGGCGGCGGGTGGCATCGTCATCGATCCGTGCGGCGGGCCATTCGACATTTATGCGCGCCGCATGCTGGCAGCGGCGACACCGGAGTTGGCCAGCCAAATTGTGCCTCTGATAAAGCAGCTGTTTCCCTCGCCCCGAGACGACGAGACCCAGCCAAACTGAGAATTGAAACATTCGCATGAGTAGGCCTCAGATTCAGATAGATCGGTAGATTAATTTTCGGCTTTCAGAAACAAAAAACATTCGTTTCAAATTTTAAGTGCGTAAAAAGGGGCAAAACAGATGCAGAGCATTGGTAAGAAGCTCGTGGCGATCCGCAGCCGTGACAGTCGTGGGCTGCTGGCTACGCTCGCCCTCAAAATTCCCTACTACATGGTCAAGTTCAATGCTGTTGCATCTGCCAAATGCCGATTGCCAGTGAAACAGGCCGCGCGGCAGCTGAGGACGATGCACAGCAGCGTGCGTGTGGCGCTAGAGAGTTTGGATCAGAAGCGCAAACTACTCGAGAAGACATTGAAGACAAATCCATTGGATGAGTAAGTAGCAGGGGCCCTAGAGATAATGAAATGTCAAAGCTAATCCTATTCAGATTCCGAAGCGGAATCAAGGCTGCAGCTACTCCTGGCCCATCCCAGCGTGGAGTCGCACCGGAGCCGGCCGATGGCAGTGGCGTAGATGTAAAGCGTATGATTGAATCAGGCACTGACGAACTCGAGTCGATAGACGAGGACACTAAGCAACCTCAAGAGTAAGTCGTCCACTTGATAGCCACTAGAGATCAGAGCGAGTGCTCAACTAATCTTTACTAGACTGCGCAGACTGGGCAGAATATATTTGATCAGAGGCACGATGCCGTGGGAGACTAAGGCGGGCTTCTACAATCTCGGCTGCCGGGCGTGGCATGTGGGCACTGCGATGCTCTTTTTGAACCAGGACCACAAGGCACAGATGACACGCTCATTTTCGACGCGCAAGTGGGCGGATCAGCTCTGTGAAGTACTCAAGCAAATGCATCCAGGTTTCCAAATTGTCGAGCGCAGGGGCTCCATCAAAGTGACGAACCGTGAGACGAATGACCCTGAAGAGAAATCCCCATCTGATGACAATGTTGACAAAGTTGATAGAGTTGATAGAGTTGACAGGGTGAAGAAACAAGGGAGATCTTCGAGGCGAGAGATGAGGGTAACTCCTGATCCAGGCTTACCAGGTCAGGGACACTGGCATGACTAAAATACGACGAGAGGCCGAAAATGGATCTGTCAGCAGAATTCCTACTTTTAGCAGGCACATTTATTTAAATCAGTAAAAGGGTTTTATTTATGAAGAGGCTTTTGAGAGCTGTTGAGAAATTTGTTTCTAAATGTTGAAGTTGACTTGGTGGGTGCAGCCGCTGCTGCGACTGGAAAGCGTCTCGGCTAAGTCCTGCTCAGCGGCGGCCCATCGCAAGGTGGATGTCGACAAATGTGCCAGGCAGAGCTGCGCCCTGGTCGATCAGGCTGCGGAGGTAAGAGAGGGGGAGAGAAAGAGAGGGAGAGGTAGAGCTGGGTCCAACTGTTTGCTTATCTTCTGCTAGCTGCTGAAGGAGGCGACTAAGCAGGCTCGCGTCTTTGAGACCAAAGCCTTTGATCAGGATCTGGTCACAGCCACAGACCGCCAGGTCGAGGATTTGTTGGTCAAGGGCTTGAGGCGGGAGTTTCCCGATCATGTCTATATCGGGGAGGAGGGCACCGACGGCCCCGCGACAGGGCGCCAGCTAACCCATGAGCCCACCTGGATCATAGATCCCATCGACGGAACCATGAACTTTGTGCACGGCTTTCCCTACAGCTGCATCTCCCTGGCCTTCTGGCTGGACAAGCAGCCGGAGCTGGCCATATGCTGCTGTCCCACACTGCGACTCAAGCTGACAGCCCGTCGCAATTGTGGCTGCTTCTTGAACGGCTGCCAGATCCACACAAGCGGCCAGAAGGAGCTGCGGCGCTCGCTGGTCCTGCACGAACTGCATGCCTCCAATATGGCACCCGATTACAGGGACAACTTCTGGGCACTGACAGTCAAGCTCTTTCGCAGCGCCCAGACGTAAATAACCTTCAGATATTCTTAGCTTAGGCTGCGCTCTCATCAGATCTCGACAGGTTGCGCGGTACGGGCTCCGCTGTCATGGATCTGTGCCTGGTGGCCATGGGCTCTGCCGATGTCTACGTGGAGTTTCTGCCCCATTGCTGGGATATGGCAGCGGGCGCGCTGCTGGTGCGTGAAGCGGGCGGTGTAGTCATGGATCCGGCTGGAGGCGAGCTCGACATCATGTCCAGGCGCATCCTGGCCGCTGCCACGCCCGAGCTGGGCTGCGAAGTGGTGCAACTGCTGGCCGACAGCCAGATATATCACAAGCGAGACGATGAGCCTTAGGTGGCGTGGGCTCCCGTATCAAAATATAATTTGATTTTCTACTTTTTCAGCTTCGATTTGGCATATGTGTATATATACATATATAAATAAGTTCTGCAGTTGTTTTTAGGCTCCGGGCTGAGCAGTTGTGGACGAGCATGCACCTCCTTAGAGGCAGTTGGTAGATTGGAAGCAGGAGCAGCAGTACCAGTCACTTGATTATTTGTCATGGCCGATGATAAGAAGAAACCGGATCCGAATAACAGGGCGAGCACCTTGGAGAAGCCAGAGAATGCGGCCACAAGCTATGGGCTCGAGGACCATGAGGCGACCGCTTGGGATCCCCGGGTGAACGAGCTGAAGAACCAGCGCTCGATGCACAGGCGCATGTCCGATTCGCCGGCACCGGCAAAAGTGCCCGCCACGCCGAAGGCAATCTCCACTAACACCAGCAGCAATCGAGTAAATGAGCGCGCTCAGACGGCGCCCCCAACCGAAAAGTCATCGCTGGAGCACAGTCCAGTTGTTGTTGATCTTAGAAGTCCAGAGCCCGAGAAGGTGCCGCCAACAAAGCTGCAGGAGGAAGCATCTAACGTTGAGACGACTCAGGAGACGGCTCAAGCCATCACCGTCTACAATCCACCACCAGTCCAGGCGACTAAACAAGTCCCCAAAGAAAAGGCCGCGGGAGTGACCAAGATCACCAACACGGACGTCACTTTCGATCCGTCCAAACAGTACGCAACAAAGACGACGAACACCTCGGGCATAGTCTATGAGAATCCGCAAGTCCCAAAGCCAATACTAACAGCGGCACCGGTCTTGCCACCATCGGGGCCAATCCAGAAGAAAACGAAGGAGGAAGTGGATGGGATTTATGAATTTGCGGTTGCGTTGGTCAAGAAGGGGGGCACCTATGCCTTGGCACCCAACAACTTGCGGCACAGCGCGCGCACCACCAGCGATATTGAGGCGATGATGACCAAGGAAATCAACGAAAAGTATCCAAATCACAAGTAAGACAGAGTAGAGCCACCTTTTCCCTTCTACACAATTGCCTTCATCCCTCCTCCCTCATCCCATCCCACGCAGGATTGTCGCTGCGGAGGTGACTAGGTTGAATTCCCACAAGGTGGCGCTTTCCAATGATGTCACCTGGATCATCAACTCCATTGATGGCAACACTAACTATGCCCACAACTTTCCCTACTACGTCATCTCTGTTGCGGTGATGATAAACAAGGAGACGTCCTTCGGCATTGTGCTCAATCCGCCTTCGAACTCGCTGTATACGGCTCGCAGTGGCGAAGGTGCTCGACTCAATGACGAGCCGATTCGGGTCAGCGGCCAGGATAAGCTGAAGAATGCGCTGGTGCTCCAGGAGTATAATGGCGACATGTCCGACAACCGTGTCGCAGGATCCGTGGAGAGCTCCAAGCGGCTATTGAAGAAAACACAAGCGTAAGTCCAACCGAGTCAAGCTTAATCTTACACTGATCTGAGCCCATTTCCTTAAAGGGTGCGTTCCATTGGCTCCGCTGCCATGGGCATGGCAATGGTTTCTTCTGGCGCGGCCGATGTCTTTTACTTCTTTGGCCTGCACGTCTGGGATATGGTCGCCGGCAACATTCTGGTAACTGAGGCGGGCGGTGTGGTAGTCGATCCGTCTGGCGGTCCAGTTGACATTATGTCACGTCGTGTGCTAGCGGCTGCCTCTAAGCCACTTGTCACAGCCGTGTCTATCGAGCTAGTGCAGGATTATCCGATGCCAAGGGACGATGAGACAACTTCTGCAATTCCCGCAACGAGGGATTTCTGTGCACAGACAGAGTTTTCCGATTCGAGTGATGAGTTAGATTCGGACCCTTCGAGGGCGACAACATTCCACAATGCTCAGTAATCTAAATCCGCAGTAATCTTCACTATCAAAATTCATGTAATCAAGTAAAAATTGCAGAACGAAAAAAACGTTAACTTTATTTCTTTCCCTTTGAACTGATAGAGATTGTAATCGATGACAGTTTCGCTCCACCGCAGCCTCGTTGTGCATTATTTTTGCAAGTGCAAAAGCCGTTGGTTTCCCTAACAATTAAGTTAACAATCGATAGCAATAATTAAATTAGTTTCATTTTTGTAATTTGCATCTGATATGTGTGCCATTTATGGAACCATTTAAATGTCTTTCACTTTACAAATAATCGATTGGCAACGATTGAGACTGATTTCGCCGCACCACAGCCTCAGTTTGCCAATTTAATAGTATTGCAAGCATTTGGCAACCCTAGCCGAACAGCTGTTCGCATTAAGCATTTGAAACTTTTCCACATTCGCTCTGCGCAAATATAATTCAATTAAACAGAATCATTCGTTAAGTAGACACAAGAAAGCAGCAACTGACGTAGAATGGCGGACAGCGTAGACTTGGGCAAATGCTTTGAGATTATTAACAATCTGACAACAGAGGCGGGTCGGGTAAGTTTTTCGCTTTGGCTTTTCATTAAGTGTTTGATAAATAATTTGAAGAGTTTTCATTTAGTTGATTGCGCGCAACAATGAGACGCGGCAAGAGTTTGTGTGCAAGTCCGGGGACATTGATTTGGTCACGCAAACCGACCAAGATGTGGAGAAGCTAATTATGGCCGGTATTCGGCAGCATTTTCCAGATCACAAGTCGGCGCCCCCAGTCCGAGTGTAAATTCCAATGCCTAATACGTTTCTTAATGCAGATTCATTGGCGAGGAGGAGAGCAGCTCCGGTGCCGGAGTCAATAAGCTGACCGATGAGCCCACCTGGATAATCGATCCCGTCGACGGCACCATGAACTTTGTGCACGCCTTTCCGCACTCCTGCATTTCCGTTGGCCTCAAGGTGAATAAGGTCACCGAAATTGGCATTATCTACAATCCGATGCTGGAGCAGCGCTTCACGGCTCGCCGTGGTCAAGGTGCCTACTACAATGGACGTCGCATACAGGCCAGCGGACAGAAGGAGCTGAGCAAGGCGCTTGTCACCAGCGAGTTCGGCACAACGCGCGATGAGGAAAAGATGAAGGTCGTCAACGAGAACTTTGCCAAAATGGCCAAGCATGTGCACGGGCAAGTTGGAAGCTTCTAGCTGCTTGCTCATCAAACTAACTGATTATTTTGACAATTTAGATTGCGCGTGTTGGGCTCTGCGGCGCTGAACATGGCCATGGTGGCTCTTGGCGCTGCTGATGCCAACTACGAGTTCGGCATTCATGCCTGGGACGTGTGCGCTGGAGACTTGATTGTGCGCGAGGCGGGCGGCGTAGTCATCGATCCAGCTGGCGGCGATTTCGATATCATGTCACGCCGTGTTCTGGCTGCTGCCACGCCACAGCTGGCCCAAGATCTGGCCAAGGTGCTGACGCAATACCAGCCACTGCCAAGAGACGACTAGAGGAGCACAGAGGGAATCTCTGCCGCTGCTGCTGCTGACGCCTAACCAAATAGCATTTGATCACTGTTAACCAAGTACCTTAAAGGCAATTCCATTGTTAATCGAAATAACCCTGTTGACCTATATGGCTATACAGATACAGATACAGAACCAAATCAATGCATACAGATATATTCATAGAGTGCAGCTCAGTCACTTATTCCATCTGTTATCTAATCTATTAAATATATATATAAAAGTCTGTAATAATAATTGTATAACTAACTGTTTATTCAAAGACGTTTGTTTGTTTGCTTTTCAAGTACTTTTTTCTGTAATTTTATTACATTTTACGGCGCTTGCTTTTTGCAGTTTTTAATTAGTTTTTATATATCATTTTGCTACACGTACTCTTATCTACTTGCTGTAGCTCATTGTTATGCATACTGTTCTCGCCATTATATATATATATAAGGAAATACATATATAATTATGCATATTTCGTTAAGCTGATAGTAAAGCAATTTTGTTTCGTATGGCATGTAGACAGAGAATTGTGGTTTACTATAACAGCTATTGTTAGATTAGATGTATCAGATATATGGAGGCTTAGCATATGTATATATCTTTCTACTTGCCAAATAGATCTCTGTTTAGTGTTTAGCAAAGCGATATAGATATATGATATGATCACACATATATATAAATATTTAAACTGCCCTTTGAGTACTTACACTAGCTAGCAAGAGGGAGAGAGACACAGAGAGTGGGAGAGAGAGAGTTGCTTGCAATAGGAAGTCGGCATATTGTTCTCTTTTTAAATTTTGTTGCTCAGTTTATATTTCATATATATTTTTTTTTTATTATTTATGTTTTTTGTTTTGAGTGGAGTATTTGATGTAATGAATGCAGTTGCTAATCGTAAATATCATTTAAAATTTGACACATTATTCAAAAATGTAATCAAAGCTACGGTAGGTAAAAAATTGCATCTATATATTAATTATATATATATATATATTTTGATATATATATCATTTTAATTATGTATTTTAAATCAAATATTAAAGCTACATTCACAGGGGTTTTCACTGAACTTCTGGGATCTGCAGCTAGAACAATTGTTTAGTTAAGAGTTTTCGATACATACAGACACAGACACAAATATATATGTATATAGATATAGATATTCTAGTTCAATAAGCGAAAGGTACACATGGAGCATTAAACTGGTCGCTACGCCTTTAGATCTGATGCGCAGCTCCCACTATATATGATATATATATATTAATATTTTAAATTTTTACAAAATCTTTTCTATATAAATTCAACAATTAAAGGAGAGCTTTAGAGTTCTGAAGTCGTGTTTTAACATATGTATTCGATTTTGAAACGCAATACACTGAGAGAACGAATTTAGCACCAATCTATTCAAAAAATTCATCAAATCATTTTGATTGTTCCGAGTTATACAAATGAAGCACTTAAGATTAGCCGAGATATATAAATCAATAATGAACACGTTTCCAATGATCGATAGTTCGATGATCGCTGATCGATAATCGATTGCCAAGCGAGAGCTTCGTTTAGCTTAACTTAGAGAAATAATAATCAAATGGTTAAGAATTAATTTAAAATTTATTTACAATAAAAATAAAAACGAGCAAAGAAAATGTTTTGGGTCTTTTTGCTTGAACTACGCTAGATACCGCTAGGTTTACATCGTATATATATAGATTGTATATATTTGATATATATATATATATATATGTATTTATAAGTAGTTTCTTTAATTATACAATAAGTATTATTATTATTATTATTTAGTTAAATAAAAAGATGTAAACAGTACTTTTCGAACTTCAGTCGAGGTTTTCTTAATTTTTCAGTTATTTTCAAAAGTTGCAGCATGAGAATTGAGGGTGTGTGTGTTGGGGCGATATGGAGTTCGGGGCTTACTTATGTAGGTTAGTCGTGCATGATTCGATGAGCTTGATCAATGAAATAAATAAAACTTGATGTTGCGCATGGGATGTGTACGGCTAAGAGCTCAATCAGAAATAAGTATCTCAAAGTCTATTATCGCTGTATGGATGTGTGTGTGTGTGTGGGTGTATCTGTGTGTGGCTTAAAATGTTTGCGAACGTCTTTAACATTGCTGAATATTTAATGCATAACTTTATAGTTGTAGTCGTAGTTTATAGTTGTAGTTAACTATGTATCTTGTATCTTGTAAATTGTATCTTGTATCTGTTAGAATGGTTTATGTTTGCCCTTTCATATTATGAATAGTTGCAGAGTTGCTTGCATCCTCCATCTACTTCTTCTTCTTCTTCTTTTTTCTCGTTTAACGCCTATATTATATAACCTAAACGTACAGTGCGCAGAGCTGTTGCTCCAACTTCTACAGCTCGTCGTCCGCCTTGGGTATGTCGAAGATCTCGGCGAAGAGCGGCGGCAGGCGCAGCTTGGTCCAGTTCATTCGCAGCCAGTCTAAGTGTGAGAAGTGCTTGGCGCCCAGCGAGCGCAGCTCCGGTATTTTAGCCTCCAGCGCCGGCATCAGCTGCAGCGCCTGCGTCGAGCCCGCCCTCGATCTGAGTATCTGCACACGCAGCGCCTCCGCGACCAGCTCGCGCGCACGCGCAATCACCTTGGGCTCGCTGAGGCCCGCCCGATCCGATGCCAGCAGCACCATGGCCGAGAAGAGGCCAATCTCCGTGTCGCTCAGCCCGTAGGCGTTCAGTGTGTTGGCAAAGTTCAGCAGGGCGTTCACAAAGTCCGACTGCAAAGGAGAGAAGAGCAGAGCTGAGTAAAGAGAAAGAGAGAGAGGGGAGATGATCTTCCACTCACATCGTAGAGTATCTCGAGCTGCTGTCGTGTCAGATAGGCGCCATCGTCCAGCGTCAGCGTCGTATCGTTGATCAGGCGCGCCACGTGGGTCAGCCACACCTCGAAGAAGCCCAGCTTGATGAGTATCAGTTGGTCGTCCTGGGTGAAATCACAGAAGCCAGGTACGCGTTTAGCGAACTCCACAATGCGCTGCACGCCGGGCGTCACGCGCGCCGAGAACTGCTGCCACAGCCAAATCTTTTGGAACTCCAGACTCTCAGCCACCGTGGTGACAATCTGCAAAGCAATGGTAAATTGTAGTTGTTGTTGGAGAGGACTTAAGGCCATAAGGACTTACGCCATTCTGGGGCACTGTGACGGGTCGTCGCATCAGTTCGCGTGTGAGCTCCTCGGTGTAGGAGCAGTTGAGTCGATGCGCCTGCGAGACGCACATGATCACATCGTAGACGGTCAGCTCGTTGGCTGTGCCGGCGAGGCCGTCGTGGTGGTCGATCGAGGGATGACACATGCCGACGCCCACCTGGGTCATGGCCATGTCGCTGCTGCTGCCCATGCTAACCAGTTGCTGATGATGGCTGCCCACAACTACAGCTGTTGCATTACTGTTGCTGTTGTTGTTGCTGCTGCTGCTGTTGTTGTTGTTATTGTTGTTGTTGTTGTTGGCACTACTATTGCAACCGCCCAGCTCCGATGGCGACGAGGCTATCGAACACATTTGTGGCGTTTGTGGTGTACTTGGTGTATTCACGCGCACGCTGCTCGCATGCGGCTGCTGCTGCTGTTGTTGTTGCTGCTGCTGCTGTTGTTGTATTAGATTTGTATGCAAATTATTGGCACTGGTTTCATCCACATTTAGGGGCGCGACGCTGGCTGCTGAGGCTGTTGCGGCGGCTGCTGCTGCTGCTGCTGCACCGTTCAGCTCACGTGAACGCTTGGGTACGCGACCATAACGCACAGCTGCAAGAATGAGAGAGAGAGAGAGAGAGAGAGAGAGAGAGGGATGTCCGTTACGTTTGCAATTCAATTTGAATATTAATCAAAGCAGCCGCAAAGTATGCAGCACAAATGCAATTTCACATGCGCGCAAAAGTATGCTACGTTAAATTGAAACAGGCAAATATCCGCAGATATCAGCTGTAACATAAAACTGTAGCATACTTTTAAGCGGCAGCATTTAAATAAACACTATTTTTATACAACTTTTCCACCCACAGGCATAATTAGCTGATAAACAAATATTTGTGTAATTTGTTATTTGGCGAACATGGCAACCGAACTTGTTGTTTTGCGTCAGAAAGCATATCAACCTATTTATTAGTTTCTGAAAGCAATTTAAATTTAAATCTTAGCCAAAAATGTCACACAATAAAAGTGGCACACGCATAAATCTTAAGCAAACACTCACACACACACACACACATAGACTACAGCAAATGGGCTAAGAAATTCTTATGGCATCTCAACTAGAAAATGTGTGTGTACTACAATTTTAATTTGGCAGCCAGCAAAATGATTGTTGCTGCAGATGAAATGCGAAATGGCTTAATGCGAAAATGTTCATTAGCTCAGTTTTCATTCGGATTGGCGAACGCAGCAAATTGCCGAAATATTGAAAACATGAAATTTCTTTTGTGCAACCAGAGATACACACAGCATATTTTATTAATTAAAATCGCATTTGGCTTTTGGCAAGCGACGTCGCAGCTGCCACCAGCAGCAACTGGAGCAGCAGCAGCAACTGGCGTTCACTTTATCAGTGGGACATTGACCCACTGTGCTCAATATATATACACATACACATATATATATGTATATATATTATAAAAAAAAAAACTGTCGGCAACTGATTTTTGTTGTTGTCTTTCGCTTTGTCTTGTTGCTGGCTTCGCGGTATTCGCCGCACAGCCAGCGGCGTCAGTTTCAGCAACAGCAACAGCCGCAGACAGTCCAAAAGATACATTTGTATCTGTAGATAGTCGCATTCAAGTCTATGCGTGTGTGTGTGTGCACTTATGACGAAATGGCGTGCGAGTTGTGCAAATTGGCCAGAGCGCAGCTGAGTGGGCCAAAGAGCTTGCTCAAGCTGCGCTCATGGAGAGTTGCGCATACGCCGCGTGCGCCCGGAAAAGTTGTGAACGCGTGAGGAAAAGCGCGATCGCCGCTCCAAATTGGCCAACGCATTGACCCACATCTGCTGCTGCCAGTTCGGCTACTCAGCGGCCGGCCTTGTCACCATGCATCGGCCGCTCATCTCGTTAATTGTCACAGCTCGTAAATTAATTGTGACATAACAGCAACAGCAACAGCAACACGCAGCCAGCTGCACAGGCATTGTGGGGGCCCACCTTCAACTCTGCTAATTGCCAGTGGCGGGGGGCGGGCTCTGCCCTACTCAGCGCTCTGCCATGCTCTGTTTACCTTTATGATTTCTAAGGTGTCTTCAATTAGCAGCTCATTTTGGCCCCTGCACGATTTGTTTGCCCAGCGCTCGTCAATTGTTGTTAGCCGCTGCCGCTGCCGCTGCCGCTGCCTTTGTGCAGATCTTTATTGACTCTAGCTCAAGGGTAAGCTGCGCCACTCTGCAGCTGCCAATAAGTGGAGCACCAGCGGCGTATCACAGCGTATTTATAATTAATTTGCAAACAAACTTGGCCAAAAGCGGCAATTGAACTCGTGCAGAAGATTCGGGTTAAGTTAGGAACTTGAAATCAAATCTTGGAAGTAGAATAGAGTTCTTTAAATAATACATTAGTAAATTAAATGATTATGTGCCATGGGCAAAGCTGCTAGCTCTAGTATCTAAAGCAGAGTTCCTTCGGGCAATCGAACTGTAACTAAACCCAAAGCCGCACTCAATCGTAGCACAGGTAAATAATTTGCAGTTGGATTTGGCGCAGCGATAATCTGCACAATGAGCCATTCAATCGTGGCCAACTTAGACAGGCTGCTCCACATTTAGTTGTTGTCTCTGTTGCTGTTGTTGCCTGCCACCTGCCACCCACTTGGCCAGGCGCACACTGTGGCCGCTTCAGGCGCCCACTCGCTGGCAGCAGATCAACATCATACATTATGCAGAGAGGAGGAAGAGGAGGAAGAGGAGGTCGAGCTGGAGTCACATAAATAAGACTAAGCCTAAACTTCTTTTCCTGCTAAAAGCATCTTAAGTGATTTAGAGCAGCCAAATGACCCCACAAAGAGAGGGGGGGCAGAGACAAAACTTGTTCCACAGCCTCCTCCATTTGCCTGCTCAGGATTTGGGTCATCCAAATGTGGGGCTGCCGCTGTCGCTGCTGTTGACCGGCGGCTGTTCACTCTGCGGCTATTAGCATGCGAAGCTCGAGCCGTAACTGAAGCCAACTGCCAGCCAAGCAGCCATCAACTGCTCAGCAACAACAACAACAACAACAACAACATCGCATTCCCATAATCATGCTGCATATAGTTGATTTTTCCTCTACTTTTCTTTTTTTTTTTGGGTTTATTGTGCGCATGAATGGGCTCCAGCCCCAACGTTTCCGGGGCCCCCAGCCCCAGTCCCAGCACCGCTGCCCCACTCTACAATCCGCCGGCATAATTTGGCCCGCAGTTGTTGCTGACCTCGTTTGAGGTCGTTCATTCACCTGTCGCTGCTGCTGTTGCTGCTGCTGCTGTTGTCGCCGTGCTGCACTTTATGCACTCCACATTTGCAAGCGCTTATAGAGCTGTGTGTGTGTCTGTGAGTGTGTGTGTGTGAATGTGTGTGTGTATGTGTGTTTACCCAGTTACGAAATTGTCCAAAATGCTGCGGCTTGGGTGAAAGTTTGTTATTTTTTTATATTATTGTTGCTGCTGCTGTTGCTCTATGCATGTTGCTGCGGGCAGCTTAAGCCTAGATCAGCTCAGCTCAGCTCGGCCCGGCTAGTTTGAGCTGCTAGCTAAAGTCAAGCTACATTTAAGCTGACTAAATGTACTTCAATTCTAGATATGAAAAGTTGGCTTAAGAATTTTGGGAATTTATTTTGATAATATTTGAAGCGAACTCAAAGTTTTTGGCATGAAAAATGTTCTTTAGCCAAAAGAAAAATTCAATAAAAAATCAAGCAGTTACATATGATATATATATTGTATATATAGTTATATATATATTCAGCCAAACTGACTATCTATATAAAGTATATATAAAGAATTTTCTTTCATCTCTGCTAACTTCTCTTGCAAGTTTCTCTCTTCTTATCTTCTCCAGTTACTTAAATCTTAGGGTATTTCATATTTCATCATTCTTTGTCATTTCCCAGCAAGGTGTGTCCATGTTTGTGTTGCCGTTGTTGTTGTTGTTGTTTTTTCTGGAGCAGCTAAAATTGTTAGCTGCGTGCTAAATTCGCAACAGCAGCAACAGCAGCAGCAGCAACAATGCCAACAGCAGCAACAATAACAAACAAAACAAAATAAAATAGCGAAAAAAAGCCACACACAGCAGCAGCAGCAGTCGTCACGCCCACCACCCCAACGCCCAGCGCCCACTGGCAAATAAAAATTGTGTCAAGCAATTTGCGTATATTAACGCAATGTTGCTGCTGTTGCTGTTGTTGTTGTTGTAGTTGCTGTTAAAGTTGTTCGTGTCAATGTAGTTGCTGCTATTGCTGTGATTGTTGCTGTCGTTACTGTGGCTGCGGTGCGTAATTGTTGCTGCTGTTGCTGATGCTGTTGTTGCTGCTGTTGTTGCTGCTGTTGTTGTTGCTGTAGTTGCAATTGCTGCTGTAATTGTTGATTTAGTTGTTCTTGTTGTTCTTTCAGCAATTGTTGCTGCCATTGCTGCCCCTGTTGCTGCTCTACCTCTCAATGTTGCTGCTGCAATGGCCAATGCGCGCCAGCAATTGCTGCTCCCGGCACATCAGCAACTCAGTCCCTGCCCACGGGACAGTTGTGGACATTTTTGGGAAAGTCGCAGACGAACTTCTGGCGATCGAACCAGGTGCCCAGCTCGCAGAAGCCCAGCACTGGGCAGTCCTCCACGCAGGTCCAGAAGAAGCGGCAGTGCTCGGCGTGCGGCAGGATTTGGCCGTGGAATCCGCACTCTACGTCCCGTCGCAGGCAGTTGGCAGGTGCCGGAGAAGCAGTAGTTCCATTTGGATTGGAGGCGGAGCAGCCGCCATCTGAGCGCGGACACTTGCCAGGCACGCAGGCCAGCTGCTGGATATCAAAGATGAGCGCAGGTGGGCAGAGCTCGTGCTGAATGCTGTTCACGCCGCACCTGTAATACGCGCGGCAGTCGGTGCAGTCGGGCACCAGGTCGCCCTCCTGGTGCCCACTGCAGAAGCAGAAGCCATTCGCGTTGCAAATGAGCTCGCCATGAGCGTAACTAACGCCCAGCAGCAGCAGCAGCAGCAGGAAGAATCGAAGAACTTTGCAAGGAAAAACTCTTTCAGCGAGAAGTTAAGGATTAAGCGAACTGTGTGAGCGTTTACCTGGCTGCATTTTCAGGTGAGAAAAGAATCTTAACTGTTGCCCGTTGGCTGACTGCCTGCGACATTTTATAGGAGTTTAGCTATAGCTGAACTCAAAGATTAGATAGATCGATAGATAGATCGATATTGAAAGATAGATACATTTGTAGATAGATTTGTTGACTTGGCTGTTGACCTGCTAAGACTCTGATTTAAGTAGTTTAGAGTGATTTACACGCTGATAGTGCTCGAAGAGTATTTGTTTAGCTGAGTTTATAAAGGGAGAGGGAGAGAGAGGGAGAGGAAGGGAGGGAGGAAAGAGCTGACTTGGTTTAAGCAAGTTCAACAATCGATAAGTGGGTATATCGATATACCTAGGCTTATCGATAATGAAGTTTGTATGGGAGTAGCTACTAGTTATAGATATCTGCTCCTCTCCAAGTATTTGCTTAGCTGAGTTTGTGGAGGGAGAGAGAGAAAGGGAGACAGAGAAGAGCTGACTTGGTTTAAGCAAGTTCAAGAATCGATAAGTGGGTATATCGATATAGCTAGGCTGATCGATAATGAAGTTTGTATGGGAGTAGCTACTAGTTATAGATATCTGCTCCTCTCCAAGTATTTACTTAGCTGATTTTGTGGAGGGGGAGAGAGAGAGGGAGAGAGAGGGAGAGGAAGGGAGGGAGGAAAGAGCTGACTTGGTTTAAGCAAGTTTAGCAATCTATAAGAGGGTATATCGATATACCTAGGCTTATCGATAATGAAGTTTGTCTGGGAGTAGCTACTAGTTATAGATATCTGCTCCTCTCCACGTATTTGCTTAGCTGAGTTTGTGGAGGGAGAGAGAGAAAGGGAGACAGAGAAGAGCTGACTTGGTTTAAGCAAGTTCAAGAATCGATAAGTGGGTATATCGATATAGCTAGGCTTATGGGAGTACCTACTAGTTATGGCATTAAATTATCAAATAAATTCCTCTCGAAGTTCAACAATCGATAAGTGCATGTATCGATTGGCAGATTGATTGATAAGAGAGTAGTTAGATAGATAGCTCCTGCCAGAGTCTAAGCTATCTGCCACAACTCATTTGACTTCTATGATTTATCTCTCGATAATATCTCTCGATGGCTTCTACATCTCTCTCTCTCTCTCTCTCGCTCTCTCTCTCTCTCTCTCTCTCTCTCTCTATAACTTGCTTATAAAGCCATTAGTGAGCTGTCCATTTATGCCCTCTGCCAGCCCATTTCATAAGCTAATATCCTATTAGGCTTTCATCTATTATTCATTGGCCCAGCCATATTTATTTGCTTTGAGCTCTACTTTCAGCTCAGGGTCCACAGCGGCTCGGCTATAGCCGATCTTTATGGATAAACTGATTGCGAGAGTCAAGAGGTGAGGCCCACGCACGGCTCGGTCCCTGAGCTGAAGCAAGAAATATGCAAAAATTTGGCAACAAAAGCCAAAAACAAATTGCCGTGGGGTATAAAAGGTAAGCGCCTTAGTGGGGCAGAGGCAGCGACAGGGGCACAGAAGGTGGTGGTGTCAAGTGGTATTGGTATTTTGCCTAAATCAGGCAATAAATGCAACTGGGCGTGGCAGCACAAGTCTCGACTCGAAGCGAAGCGAAGCGAAACGAAACGAATATGAATAAAAAATCAGCAAGAAATCAAAAACGAAAATCAGTCAAGGCATATGCA
Source organism: Drosophila repleta (assembly GCA_018903745.1). Lineage (NCBI taxonomy): Eukaryota > Metazoa > Arthropoda > Insecta > Diptera > Drosophilidae > Drosophila > Drosophila repleta. Next base: position 4,013,158 of record JAEIGN010000753.1, on the reverse strand, counting down.
AATTTTGAACTGACCTACTCCCATATGAAAAGCAAATGAAATGACAAACCGAAAGAGTTAGAGAATGGGAGAGAGAGAGGGAGAGAGAGTGGGAGAGAGACACACGCCTAAAATTGAATATGAATCGAAAAGTTATATATATATAAACAGCGAGCGATGTAAAGTGCGTGATGATGATGATGGTATTTTGGGGGCGTTGTACGATCTTTCTAGCACTCAATCAATCAGCTACGCCGTCGCTCAGTCCATCAAATCGAAATGCTTAAGTAAACGCTCAAATTGTGAGCAATTAACGTGCTTTCATTATGTGGCTCAGGGCTGGCATGCAAATACCCAAAAGAATCGAGGCGACAAAGAGCAAAGCTAAGCTGCTTAGCGGCCATGGAGAAAGGCTTTCGCCCGAAAACAGACCCCGCGATATGGGTTGAGTGGCGTTTTCAATAGAAAAGCTGGACAGAGGGACGTAGGGACGGATAGATGTGCCCACTTTAGTGCCCCACTCACAGGTTGGCGACACATCACAACATAACTATTGCACGGCTAACCTATGTATGCCTCTCCCCACATATGTATCTCTAGATATCTATATGTATCTCTCAGATACACACACACACACATATATATATATAATTCACTTAAGCGCGCTCAACGAAGCGGGATGAATGACCTCAATTTGAATAGTTGTCCATCTCCTCTCTGTCTCTTTCTCCCTCTATCTCTCTTCCTCTCTCTCTCTCTCTCTCTCTCTCTCTCGCTATCTCTGTCTGTTTGCCCTCTCGTTTCGTGGCTGACTTTTCGGGTGCCATTTAAATCAACGCCGCCTACTTTGTACACTGGCTTTTTAGCCACGCTTTTTCACATGTCTCTCTCCCCCTCTCTCCCTCTCTCCCTCTCTCTGTCTGCTTTATTGCATTCTGGTTAAGAATTATTCAAATTTTCGGGCCAGTTTTCTCCTAGAATTGAGGTTATAATCATAACTGTTGATGTTGCGCCTTCGCTTTTCCCCGCAGCTACCTCAAAATGTGGGCGTGGCACGTTCCCACTGCCTCGCTTCCGTCTCATCTCCACTCAAAGTTTTTATCTGTTTGACACAATTTTCTCGGCTGCTGCTGACTGCCTTTTCCCTTCTCTCTGCCGCGCACAGATTTGTTTTTTGTTTAGTGACACAGTTTAGATTACACACACACACACACACACACAGAGAGAGAGCATTAAGCTGTCTCTCTCTCTCTTTTTTCGTATATTTTTTGACTACCTAATTAGATAAAAAATACTGTTGGCTGACGTTGGCCCCGCTGCCGCTGGCTCCCTGGGGCGGTGTTCAAAAGTTGCATTCACTTTGGCTCCAATGCGGAGGCGTGTTGCCAGTCAGCCAGCAGCAGCGGGTGTCAAGTTGTCTCACTACCTACTTTACTATCTCCTCCCACTCCCCCTCTCTCACTCTCTGTGTGTGCTTGCCCCACTTTGGCGCTGCAAGCAGGAATGTTCCACAGTTAGCAGCAATGAGGGCAACTTGCTGCTGCCACTTGATACGTTTTAAGCTTGGCTAAGGGACGTTTAACTAAGGCAACGTACTAAGTGAACAACAGTTAGCGAGAATTGTACCTGGGCAAAGGCAGGCGCCAAGCAACTAAGTTGATAGGAATTCGAGTTTAAGGCTTGACGATTTGAATGAGGAATATGAATGAGGATGTTTATATAGCGTAAAGAGAGTGTATTGGCTGCATCTGGCTGTGCGTCCGTCCTTCCTTGCTGCCTTTTATACGGAATACATCTACTCCTGCTTAGCCTAGTCAACTTGAGTTTACAGAGCTTAGGAGTAGGTCTCTTGGGTTAGTATCTTTACTATATCCAGAACTGAAAACCAACCTTTGCACCACTCTTAAAGATAAGCCAACAACTTATGTATCTGCTTATATATATATCTGCCACAGCCATAGCATATCAGCTATAGTCTTAGTTATATTCTGCGTCAGCTTTGAGCCTCGGCATACCAAGTCTATAAGCCCAGACGCTCACCTGATCAATTTCATAGGGAAAACTAATGTGCTTTATCTGTATTATTATCCAGAGATAAGGCTTAGCAGCTTATCTGCCGTAATTTGCCACACAAAAAACCTTGCTCAGTGCAAAGTTCGATCAAAAAATGTAAAATTTTAAATGATTTTCGAGCAACGCCCACACAAAGCCTCATCAAGCGTTTGTTGAACTTCGTTTTGCGTGTTTAAAGCGCGAATGCGAATTAAGTTTTAGCCAAAAGCGATAAAAGCAGCGACAAAACGTCAAATAAATTAGCCATGAATGTTGACTAGATATTAAGATATATATATATATTTATATATATATAGCTGAAACTGTATTGAAAATAATTAGAAAAGCATTTTTGGCCGAGCGGAAGCGGGGCGTATGAGTAATGCCGAAAGTTACGCAAATGCGAGACTCGCCACGCCACGCCACGCCTCACCTCAGCTCGCCTCAGCGCCGCCTGCCGTCTGCTTATCAAATATTTGCACTAAAATGTGTAGCTAAATTAAAACAAACAACGCGAGTTCTAAGACATCAGACAGTAGCCAAAAAATAGCAGAGAAAAAAGCAGAAAAGTGGAGGCAAATAGCGAAGCGATGCTCCAATTTGATAAGCGCTGGGCGCATTAGCAATTAGCGAATTAAATGCTGAGAGAGACAGACAGAGAGAGAGAGAGAGAGAGATATGTTTCCATGGGCCCACATCCCGCCTTAGCGCGAAAGCAAACAATTAAATTAGCCAAGACGAAATGCGAATCAGCCAAGAATCAAGAGGAATTCGCATCGACAGCGCGAAACTAGAACGCGCCGCATTTGTGAAATGCCAATCGAAGAGACAATATATATATCTATATATATATAGCTATATATATATATATATATATGTTTGTCTGCGAGATCAATGCTCGCTGGCAGCTGCTGTCGATCGGAGCGCTGTTAGGGCGCGCTCGGGCCGTGATTGATTGAATTAATAATACAAATTAGCAGCGCCAAGTAGGTAAGATCAATGATCTCTGCCAAGCAGTAGCTGTAGCCCGATGGTGTGGGTGTAGCCAAGACGAGTAGCTGCCCGATCGCCGATCTAGTTTTATAACACTCTCACGAGGGAGTAAATGGCCAAAGATCAGGCTAGTTTATCAGGGATCAACACGAGTAGCCACCGAGATCATTTAGCGAGCTTTTATTGCTGATGCACGATCAGCTGCGCTTGATGATCAGCTCGGTTGGTTAGGATCAGGTTAGTTAAGCATCACTATAACTACTTTTATAGCTCGAGCTGGATCTTTGCTCGTCCAACTAATTTGCTAAAGAGCCTGAGGCCAGAGCTTAGCCTAGATCGCTCTAAAGGCATTATAGAAAGTCTCTCCCCCTCTCTCTCTCTCTCTAATCATTATGTCACCATGGAATGATCTCTAAATTCTTAGAGCAATACATCAAATGCTGATTAATGCCTCAAGCTTTATGATTTATGCTTGCTTACGCTCCTCTCTCTCTTCCTCTTCCTCTCCCTCTCTCTGTCTGTCGACATAATAAGATCAGAACATGATCGGGTCGCGTAGTTAATGAAGGAGTCAACGAGAGTCGTTGGCTTCATTATGATCACGCACGATCAATGACCGACAATGAAAGAATTGCAACAGCAGCAACAGCAGCAGCAGCAGCGACGTCGGCAGCGACGTCGGCGGCGACTTTGGCTGAGTGATTTCTTCCTTTGCAAGGAGACCCCCAAAGAGAAGCGCAGCGCCTCTGGGGCACTGGCCAGTGGCTAACGATGCCTCAGCAGGGAGCACGCCCAGACGGATCGTTGAACTATAAACGTCGTCGCTGATCGTCGTCTGGTCGTTGTTGTTGTTGTTGTTGCTGTTCGCATTTCATTCTTGACGTTTTTTTTCGCGCGCTCTTTGGCAACGTCATCGTGGGGCAAACAAACACTATGAACCCGCTCATAATGAGCAGCGACTCGTTTTGCAATCTCATAATCAGCTACCGGCTCCAGCCCAAAGCTACGCAAACAACAACAAAAAAAAAAACTGTTCCTTTTGCTGTTCTTTTTGTTGTTGCTGTGCACAGTGCAACGATCGCCAGTTTTTGGGCATGCCCTCTCCCTTTTTCGCAACTGCCTCGCTCCCTTTGCGTCTTTGCCCGTCTCGCTCACTCGCCCTGGCTGATCAGCTGTGTGTGTGCGCTCTCCCGTTCCCTTCTCTCATCTCGTTTCGTTCCTCTTGCTTTTTGCATATTTACTGCGCGCTGCTATCAAAATGCAGCGCTGCCCGCGTCGTCGCTCTGGTGCTTCACCCTTTGCAGGCGTTGCGTCGCGTCGCGTCGCGTCGCGTCATTGCTATAAAGTGTCAATGCACTTGTTCTTGTTTCAGTCCGTGCATGTGCATGTGTGCGTTGCTTGTGCGTGTGCTTTGCTGCGTCTTCACGTGCGTCGCTATTGCCTCCTGCTGTTTTGACTGCACCCGCCTCTCTCTCTCTCACGCGCTGTCTCGCTCTCACTCTCTAGTCGTTCAATCCTTTTTGCTTTCCGCACTGGCACTGGCTCAGCCAGCGCTGCCGTCGCCGTCTGCTGCGTCGAGTGCTTTGCCGTTTTTGTTTCCCCTCTTCCTTTCGTTCGTTCGCTCGGTCGGTCGTTGGTCGCTTGCTCGCTGCCTTTGCACTTTGGTGCATCCTTGTCTGGCGTTTGAACTTTTTTTGTTCGCTTTGCCGCTGCTGCTGTGTGTGCAATCTTTGTTCTGCAGACGTCTGGCCTCTGCTCGGCCTCGCCCCTTTCCCCTTCTCCTTCTGCTTCTGCTGTGTGTGTATTGGCATTTGACTCCATTTAAAGTTTGTTTCGCTTTATTTTGCAAATAAAATTAACTCGACTGCCGGCAGCAAAGTGCAAGTGAAAATTGCAGATGCAGTCGCAGCGTTGCCAAGTGCTGACCCCTACCCTAGCCCCCCCTCCCTCAGCTTCCTTTGTTAAGCCACCCTCTGTGCCCCGCTGCGTCTGGCTTTCGCTAATGAGCTGAGGCGTGGCATAAGCGCAGTTACGCATAAATGCAAAATGGGCACACATTAGCTTAAGGGCTCGCCACTTCGCACTGCTGCCAACTGCAGCAACGGCCACAGCGCAGCGCAGGACTTTAAAAATTTGTATAGAGCGAAGGTAGAGCTGTGTGTGTGTGTGTGTGTGTGTGTGAGGTATGAAGTAGGTGTGTAAGAGTGGAAGTTACTTTGTATGTGCATTGTGTAGGTAGCTGAAATAGACGCATCTATCAGATAGATGAGACTGTGAGAATTGCAAAGAGAGGCGATATGTATGAGAAGTGAAGAAGGTGATTGTGAGTTGGCAAAGAAGGGAATGCAGAAGAGACAGAGAGAGAGAGAGAGAGAGAAGGAGAGAGAGAGATAGCGAAAGAGAGAGAGAGAGAGAGAGAGAGAGAGAGAGAGAGAGAGAGAGAGAGAGAGAGAGGGAGAGTGCGAAAGAAAGAGAGTGAGAGAGAGAGGGAGACAGAGAGAGGGAGGCGCTGAGAGAGAGAGAGAGAGAGAGACATATTGGCCTACACTGACAGAAACTTATCAATATTCACAGAATACAACAAATCCAGAGAATGAGAGAGAGAATAGGGATAGAGAGAGATAGAGAGAGAGAAAGTAAGAGAGTAGGAGATACAAGCCATATCTCTAATGAAAGAGAGAGAGAGAGGCATATTGAACTACAACTGAAAGAAACTTGGTTATATCCACAGCATATCATATCATATCCCAACAGTCTCAAAGATATTTCTCCCCGAAGTTCGCCCAACTCTGTGTCAGATTCCCATCCGAAACCATTTCCTTGAGCATTGCAGCTCGTGTTTGACAATGTCTTGTGTTGTCTCTCTGCTGTCATCGCTCTGCTTGCGCTCGTGTTAGTTTGCTCACGTTGAGAGGCAACTTTCCGCTAGCTAACAGACAGAGAGCATTTAACCTACTTTAAACTTGTCTTCTGCATTTTTGGGCACAGTCATTAGCCAAGCAGCAGCAGCAGCAGCCAGAGGAGCAACAACACCAAAGCTACATTCAACTTTATCGCATGTCTCATCAGCGACGGCAGCCAACGGCCATCAACAGCATTTAACAGGCCCATCAACGGGCCGTCGCTGCTGGCCCCAGCTACCTGTACACTTAAACCTCGCCCCGCCCCGCCCCACCTGTGCCCCACTTACTAATTCAGTCCGATCGCCGCCTCTGTCACATTTTAATACACATTTTGCAATAAAATGCGCATTGAAACAAAGGCAACACCAAAGCCTTTTTTGGCAGTTGCAGTTACTTTTCCGACTCTCCCTCCCCCTCCCCCTCCCTCTCTCTCTCTCTCTGTTAGCCTGGTCAGCTTTTGACCTCAGTCGTCGACTGCTCGCTGCTCTGCTCTGTTCTGTTCTGTTCTGTTTGGCACTTTGAATGGTTTGTCGGCGCTCGTCTATGACAGACGCAACACAAAGCTTTCACACACACACAGACACACACACACACGTGCACTTCTTAAGCACACACACACACATTATGAGCTGCACTCTGTTACTTAATCATCATCATTATCGGCAATGATCATCAAGTCGCTTGTAATTATCATTCGAGCTGTGGTTGCTGTGGTTATGCTCGCCTGCACCTTGCCACACATTCTAGAGGGTTGGAGGTGTCTCTCCCCCTCGCCCTCCCCCTCTCCTCTCTCTCTATCTCTCCCCTAGTCTACTTCAACTCTCTGGCATTTTGATTCTATTCAATTTGGAGGTCATTCTTAGCTAACTGCATCTGTGTATCTGTATCTGTATCTGTATCTGTATCTATAGCTGTTCTCTTTGTATCTGCAGCCGAGCAGAACAGAAAACATCGAGAAGCCGAAACTGAAACAGTTTGCGGTATATTCTTGGCCCAAAAATGTCAATTATAATGAGTGCTGTGAGCCACGACTCTAATACGCTTCACGAATTTGCAGGAATTTTTGTTTTGCTGTTTATTGTGTGCTGATAGATGGGTATACATATATAGATAATACTAATTGGTAACAGAATGTTAACTTACAAATGTTATCTGGCTCTGCTAAAGATTCAATATGTTATAAATGTTAACAGAATGTTATTAGAGTGTTGCTGGATATGATAAAGTGCCTAATAAAAGTTCATTTGAAGTATGTTATCTCACTGTTAACAGCAACATAACATCTGTTATTAACATGAGCTAATATGTTAAGCTTTGTTATGTTATCATATTTTATGTGGAATGTCAACTTATGTATGAATGTTAATGCTATTTCCAGTCTCACTGTTAACAACATAACAGTCATGTTAAGCTGTAATATGTTATTTTAGATAGACTGTTAACCAATGACATGTTAAGGCTTTTGTCATTCTCACCATCTTAACAGCTATATAACATATGTTGTTAACATGAGCTCAAATGTTAATCTTTGTTATGTTAATGCTAATGAAATGTTAATGCAATTGCAATCCTCACACTGTTAACAGCTACTTAACATATGTTATTAACATTTATTATGTAGACTGTTAACTAATGAGCTGTTAGTGCTATTGCCATTCTCTGTTATGTTAAGCTCAACTGCTTTAACAGAATGTTAACTCATTTATGTTATTAGAAAGTAATTCTTTTGTTTTTTCGCCTCTAAATGATGTTTGTTTCTTAATTGCTCAACACTAAGCCACACCCTTTACCAACACTGACACATAATCAATACACACACACACACACACACACACACGCCCAGCTGAATTGTTGACACATCACATCTAAATTGTCCAGCCCATATAAGTTCATTAATGTCACGAAACGAAACACACTTCAACGTTTTTTTTTTTTTTTTGCCATGTGAACCGAAAGAAAGACAGAAAAAACTGCCGATTAAAGCGAACGAGCAGACGAAAATGTAAGCCAACCAAAATAAAACTAAAAACAATAATACAAAAAATAAATAATAATAATAATAATAATAATGAATATATAACAGACTGAAAGTATCTATATAATGGCCACTCGCGCGAAATGTGTGTAGTAAACAACAACAAATATGTGGGTCAATTTTGTAATAAAGTACGTGTGTGTGTGTGTGCGAGAGAGAGAGAGAGAGAGAGAGAGGAGGAGCAGAGGAGAAGGCGAACAGTCGAGCAGCCATAGAACTGCGGCACGCAGAGGGGCCATTTCATCCCCAATTGATGAACAGCTGATTGACAGGCTGCAATGATTGAGAGTTAGAGCAACGATCCCACTCTCTCCCCCTCTCTCTCTCTCTCTGTCTTTGGCTAGGCAATTATTTGGCTGGGTCTGGCCCGCTTAACTGTTAATGGGCCAACTTGAGCTGGGCTTAACGGTAAGTTTTTAAGACAGTCTCTAGATGGGAGTTTGCAGATTGTAGACTGTGGAGACTGTGTAGACTGTGGAGACTGCAGACTGGAGCAATGACTGTTTTGGTCACTGAGCTTAGAATGTATCTCATGGATACGTTAGCTACAGCTCGACTTTGCGCTGCTTTTTGTATCTTTTCAGTTAAGTCTTTAGCGCTCTCGGCAGATGATTTCATGCCTTTTGTGAGATTTAATTGTTATTCATTTGGCTGTGGCGCGCGCGCCCGTCATTCGCCTTTGTTTGTTGCTGTTGTTGCTGTTGCTATTGTTGCTTTAGTTTCGTTTTGGCTTTGGCCAAACCTTGAACCGCACCGCATTCAGTTTATTGGCCGCGTTTTACAACGAATACCGTTGCGAGCTAAGCGTTTGGCTCGACTGGCTGCCAGTCTGCGCGGTATGATGATTACGCGATGATCATAATGACGACAATGATGTTGATTATTTATGAGCAGTTTTAGCTCAGTTGCTTTCTGGCATATTCGCAGATACACTGCCAGCCGAGGCAGCCAGAGCTGCCAGCTCAGGGCAGCGCAGGTGAGACGTTTGCCAAAAGAAAACCAATAGATAATCAAATAAAGCCAGCTATAGCTACAGATACTTTTGTATCTGAGGCTGGCTAATGGATAGATTAAGCTGTGGCTACAGCTAGAGATCTATATAGATTTATATAGATATCCATATGAAGTGCAGTTAAAGCCACCAAAGCCACATGCCCTCAGCTACAAATGGGATATAGTTGTCTATATAGAGAAACGACAGCAATATAGAAAGCAGATGTAGATTAGATTGAGATACTGCGAAACAGATACAGATACATGTATAAAGCATAGTAAATACAGATGTAATGAAGCTACTGATAAGAGGTAGAAAGATACATTTGTATATGCATATACAATTGTAATAAAGATACAGATAGTATAGCTAGATACTTAGAGAGTGTCTATGCTTAAATATCAAGATATAGCGAGATATTGTAGTTGAGTTGATATAGATGCTCCACAGCTATAGCTACAAAAGATACATATATCTATAACCAATGTATCTATAACCAATGTAGTTACCTATGCATATAATAAAGATAGAAATCCATTTATTATTAGCTATTAAAAGATTCTTAGATACTCAGCTAAAGTTAGAGATACACGCATACAGATACAGCTGCAGATCCAGCTACTCATATTATATATAGCTATATTCCCATACCAACCGCCCCGACACGTGTCGCTTGATATCCTTGGCTAACATGCGGAGCAGCAGCTCGCCCTAAGTTGGCCGCCTCTGGGCTGTTGCCATTTTTTGTTGCTGTTGCAAATAATTTATTTATTTATTTATTTATTTATGTTTGCAATTTGCTTTGGCTCGCACTTTGTGTTTGTCTCTCTCTTTTTCGCTGTGTGTGTGTGTGTGTGTGTGTGTGTGTTGACTCGCCCGTACAAGGACGAATTTCGATGTTAATGAACTGAGCAAACAAACTTTTTGACGGCAAGTGCGGCATTGCGTGTGTGTGCGAGTGTGTGTGTGAGTGTGTGTGTGAGTGTATTTGTGTGTGTGTGCTTGTGTATTTGCAATTTTTGTTGCCAATTTGTCAACTATTTAATGTGAATATTCGTTGGTTAAACGATCTACATGTGTAGAACATAATCGAGACTAATTTATTCATAGCTATGCGACTAGATACCCTGGAGAACTATGAGCGAATGGGGTATATGGCTGGCAGAGACAGTGAAGAGGCATTAGTGTTAGTATTTGAGGGCCATCATGGTAGGTAATTGTAGATTTAGAGCTTTACGAATAGATACCCTGTAAAATTGGTAAAGGGGTATATAGCTTAGGCATTTGTATTTGCTGAAATAGTTGTAAGCAAAGGGCCAAAAGGCTCTTATAGCTTATATGAGCTATATTATTGATAATAATTTAGTAATTAAATTAAATATTTTTTATTATATGTTTTAATATATTTCTTAGCACATTTAATAGGCATTAAATCAGAAAATTTCTTAAATTTCATATTATCTCAAACACTTCGCTCACTTTATGGCCATTTCTAGCACTTTTTATGTTTTATAGGGTATCTCATAGTCGTGCTTGCCTTGTCATTTGCTTATAATTTGATTTGTGGCTTAGGGATTACGAAAGCTGGGCCGCAGCAGCTGCAACTAGCTGGCTGGCCATCCTTCTATGATCGCAACTGGCGCTGCGCCTGTTGCACCTGCTGTTGGCCAGGTAGTTAGCAATTTTCATAGCTTGGCCATTTGAAGCGGGCAGCGGGCAGGCAGTTTTTATGTTTCCGGCTCTGATTAGTGCTGAAGATGCGCCCTAAACCGGAATGCAAATGCCAGGCGACTCTAACTGGGCACAAATCAATTGGCCAAACCAGCAGCAGCCGCAGCAGCAGCAAAATCAAAGCAGCAGCAGCATCAATAATTGCAACCAGTTTTGCAATAGTCGCGGAGTGTTGAACTAAACCAGTTTTATATTTTTTTCAATATATATTTATATATATTTTTGGTGCGGAAAATGTAGGAAGTAAAATGCAACAACAATAACAAAGCCAGAGACAGGAAGTTGCAGGCCTTTCGGTGAGTGAATGAACCTGCGCGAGTGTGTGTGCGTGTGTGTGTGTGTGTGTGTGTGAGGAGTTGTTTTGGATGATTATATTAATATTAAGCATACGCTGTGTAAGCCTGAATTATTTATGCGGGAGAGTGCAGAAAGGAAATGCGAAAGAAAGAAGAATTCAATTTACCATTCCGACGGGGCGCAGCTCCTGCCCCTTATCCAAAAATAGGCGCTGCCAATTCGCCTCAATTTTGTTGTTTTGGGAGCTGCGCGTACGTTGGCTTCTTATTTGTTGTTGTTATTGGCCAGTTGCTGCTGCTGATGTTGTTGTTGTTGTTGTTGTTGTCTCGTGCGTTGATTTCAGAAACTTCACTTAAAGGCAACAGTTTGCGGCGCGCTCAGCTGCTTTAATTTCACTCTGCTCTGCTTTTGGCTTTTTTCTCTTTCTTTTTCTCTTTCTTTTCTTTTCTTTTTTTTTTTGTATATTTTCCTTTTCAGGTCTTGTGACGTTGCTTTTTTTCACTGTCACTTCGCAGCTGGGAATTGGGGAACTCTTGCGGCCTCTTCCTCCGCACGCAGGGGAGAGTGCGCTGCTGCTGCAGCAGCGGCCGCAACTTCAACTTGATTTTGAAATTCAAATCACAAATGCCCGCGAGCAATTTATGCAACACGCTGCTGTCTCCAGGCTCATCAATAGCTCTATATACGTGTGTGTGTGTGTGTATTGAACTCTTTAACGCACTTTATAAGTTACAATTTTAGCTGCTTCTCCTTTTCTTATTTTTTTTTTTTTTGATAAATACACAAAACGAAAACGCGAATTGCGCGAGCTGCGAGCTGCGATTGTTGCTTGTTCGCTTTTCGGGGAGCGTTCGCGTGCCGCGCGCTTGAAGCAACGAGAGACAACTGTAAACGAGCTGGCGAACGACAGCGAAGCGAACGAAAGGCGGCCGCTGCTGCGCGGCGACGTCGACGCAAAGCTTTTACAGCAAGCGTCGCAGTCGCCGCAGCAGCAGCAGCAGCAACAAGAATATGAGAAGCAAAACAAAGAAGTGCAAACAGCAGCATGGGAGCGAGAGAGCGGCTGGCAGTCAGTCAAAGCTGTGCACTGAGCGAGCGAGCGAGCGAGAGAGAGAGACGGAGGACGGAGAGCGAGCTTTTGCGCTTGCAGAACTTTCGAATGCAGCAGGAAGCGCTGCAGTTGACAGCGACTGCGACTGCGACGTCGACAGCAACTGCGACTGCGACTGCGACTGCAAACCAATTGAAATTGAGTAACGAGATTTGTGTGTGTTGCATCCGTGAGATTGCAACAAAAAGCTGCACAACCGGTGTTAGATGCATTCGCATTTACATTTTGAAGCTGCGACGGCGACGGCGACGGCAACGGCGACGACGATGGCGACTGCTGCACATTTGGCAACGTGGCCAGCGGCACGTTTACGATTTGCAATACCAGCAAAAGCCAGCAACAAACAAGTAAGAAAACTCTAGTCGAGACCGCTCGACTAGGGTATACCCTGAACCCTGCGAAGATCCGCTATTCCAAGCATTCTTCATTTCTTTTATATACACATGCATATGTACGTTCATTACAAGCAAAACATACACACACACATACACAGGCGCACGCATACACAAGTGCAAGTCGTTGCGTCAGCTGTTCTTTGGCGACTTTGCATGGCAATGCTATGGGAAATTAAATGTTTAATAACTTTTTTTCTAGAGCAACGATTTTGATCAAACTTGTTGGGCGTAATCATGTCATCCATATGTATGTATGTGCCAAAGCACAAGTCTCTAGTATTTGATATACGGGAGTTACAAATTTGAGGCGAAGGGGGCGTGGCACCCAAAATTTAACAAAAACCGAAATTGCGTAAGGCTCACATAACACTAAGTGCAAAAATTTGAAGACTCTAGCTAGAAAGATGAATTATATAGAATTTTATAACTTAATTTAGATTTTCGTTTTTAATCGATAACAATAAAACGATAAAAGTTATCGAATTTCTGAAACAAACTCGATCTTTTCGTGCTATACAGGAACCTACATAAAAAATTTCAAGTCTCTAGCTCTTGTAGGTTCTGAGAACGACGCGTTCATACATACGGACAGACGGACAGACGGACAGACGGACAGACGGACAGACGGACAGACGGACGGACAGACGGACAGACGGACAGACGGACATGGCTATATCAACTCGGCTTGTCATCCTGATCAAGAATATATATACTTTATGGGGTCTGCCACGCCTCCTTCTGCCTGTTACATACATTTCAACAAAAACATTATACCCTGATTTCCCATTTTCAATGGGCTCAGGGTATAAAAAAAAGGTAGGAAAAACACCGAACCGAACTGAACTGAAGCGAACTGAGCTGAACTGAGCTGAGCATGGCGACTGCTTGGCAGTTACATAAGCCTTGATTTAGATGACGGCTTAGATACGTCTTCTCCTCCCTCTCCTTCTCACTCTCTCTCTCTCTCTCTCTCTATCTATCTCTTTCTCTGGCAATAAGGAAGTCACTTTTCATGCCAGCTTTGAGCGCTTTGAATGCGTTTTTCTGATCAAGTTGCTGCCGCAAGGCAACAGGATAAGTCGCTTGACAATTTGCCGCTGCCAATTTTAGTATTTTTTGTTAGAGTTTGAAAGACTTTTACTGCTTCCGCCAGTCAGGAAATGGATGTAAATCGAAATTGAATACAAAATCTTAATTAAGCTGATAAACGGAGGGGGAAGGGGCAACTTATGTAAGAAGCCAAGTGGAATTAGTTATATAACTGCAGGCTGAGAGGATGGGGAATCTGTAAGCAGAGTATCTGATAGAGAGGAGAGAGAAGAGACTGAAAATTGAGAAGAGTGAGAGAGAGAGAGAGAGAGAGAGTGAGAGAGAGAGAGAGAGAGCGAGAGAGTACAGCATATGGACGTTTCTTTAAAATATGGAATGAGCTATGTATCTGTAGGAAGAAAAAAGTATCTGAAAGATAGCAAATGAGCTATATGAGAATATTTACAAACAGAAAAGGGAAAGAGATGTAGAGACAGAGAGAGAGAGAGAGACAGAGAGAGAGAGAGACAGAGAGAGAGAGAGAGAGAGAGAGAGAGAGAGAGAGAGTAAGAGAAAGAGAGCTTTTATAACATACGATTGATGGGTTTCTCTCTGTACAATATGGAATGAGCTGAAAAAGTATCTAAAAGATACAGAATGAGTATACCTGCAAGCTAAGCAGACATTTGAAAGATATAGAGCGGTAGACATAAAGATTAGTATCTGAGAAAGAGAGAGAGAGAGAGAGAGAGAGAGAGAGGAGGGATGTATATAAGATACAGCTGAAGAAATCAGCTAAACATCTATGGGCTGGCATAAAGTATCTGATAGATAGAGAAGAAACTTAAATAGCATCTAAAAGATACCTAAGGACTTATATGTATATCTGATAAGATACACTGAATGCAGCTCAAGTAACCTTCTCTATAATAAAGATACACACATACATACAGCTCTATAAAGGTGCAGCCTAATAGAAATGTATCTAAAGGATCTACTTTCATCTAACAAAAGTACAGTTGCCGCAAAAAGACTTTTCATACATTTTTTTCATTTAAATCGCATTTGTAACATTTGAATGCAGCTTTGCGGCGAATGGTGCCAAGGCGCCACACCCACACACCAGCCCCACAAGCCCTGCAGGCGCAGCCACGCCCAGTGTTTTCGAATCTAATTGCTGGTTGAAATTGTTGCTAAACATGGTCGCCCGACCGTTATGCGGTGCACAGGGCCCGCCAACTAATTTGCAGCACGCACAACATGCAACACCAAAAAGGGGGGCGCAGAGGCGTGGTCAGGTTGCAGTTGCAGTTGGGGGAATGCTGTGGGGAATGAGTCTCAAGTGCTGATTTCCTTAGCGCTGCGGCATGTCAGGCACGTTTAAGCACGCTGCCAGCTTTGATTTAATTTAGCAGCAACTTGCAACACCAGCAACGCAACAGCAGCAACAGCAGCAACTGCAACAGGAAAAGAGTCATCGATCACGACCGCAAATGATCTTCATTATCGTGGGGCACTCAGTGTGTGTGTGTGCTTATGACACAGCTGCCAGCAGTTCGAGCAGCAATTTAACATGCAACATCATTCAGTCTCAGCTTCAGCTTCGGCTTCACTTGATTAAGCAGTTAAATCAAAACGTTCATTGCCTGCGACTGCCGCATGCGGCCACAGCCGACGACGACTCTCGAAGGTGTCTTCAACGAGCGCCTGTCAAAGTTGCCGCCGCGGCCACACTTGAGAGCGCACGCAAAAGGTCAACGCATTCTCTCTCTCCCTCTCTCTCTCTCTCTCTCTCTCTGCTCTTAAAGGGAAATGCCACACAACAGCAACAACATCACTTAACGAAGCGGCGTGTTAATTGAAGACAGGCAGGCAACTGGCCAAAGCTGGGCTTGAGGTTGTTAGCCAGCGACAGCAGCAACTGTTGCTAGTGCTGCCTGCGCTGCTTGTTTTGTGTTTTATTCGTATTTCTGGTAAAAATCAAACGCTTCACTGATTCGTGCGTTGGCCGCCAACAGCAGCAGCAGCAGCAGCAACTCTAGCAACTACAATTGTTGCTGTTGCAATCAGCGCTGCCTGCAGTGGCAGTTGCAGTTGCTCTGCTGCTGCTGCTGCTGTTGCTGTTGCATTTTGCTTCCTCATTTTTGTTGCATGTGCAACCGCATAACTTAAATGCTCCGCTTGCCTTTGCTGCCTGTGCCCGCACTTTGATCTGTGTGCAAATCTTTTGATTTGCCTCTCTGTCTGTCTGTCTGTTTGTTGTTGCTGCTGCTTGTTGTCTTTGTCTTTGTCTTTGGCTTTGCTGCACAGACGCTCGTAAATTTGTTGCAATTAAGCAGACACCCAAAGTGCAGCTCGAGTGCTTGGATGGGCCCCGAGGCAGCAGCGCGGCTAATGCAACCCAAATAAAATTACAATAAAACGCATAAAATAAGTTCATGTTATTCATGTTGTTATGTATATATAGATGTATATATGTATATATATATACTGCAACTACTTTAGATATTGAAGACAGCCCAAGTAAAGATTTTGGCTGGTTGCTTGAGAAGTACTCTGGGCTTAAGATACTTTTATGGTATAAGATACTTTTATGTTTATACAAATATATTTATTAAATATATGAATATTTATAGAATATAATATATTTATAATATACAAAATATATTTATATTCTGAATCCAAGTTCAACTCAACAGCAACTCTGGCAACCCTACAACAAAAGCGCATTTAGCAACTCTGCCTAACCGCAATGTACTTAATGCCAACTAACGCATTTGTTTAACTTTTTCACTTAAACTTTGCCAGCAGGCAGCTGTCGCCAGCAACAGCTGCTGATTGCTGATTGGCAGCAGCAACTGCAACAGCAACTGCAACTCGCTTTGGTCAATTTATGTTTGCGCATAATGTGGCAATCACTTTTTGGCTGCATAATGGAAATGCGTAATGTTTTCCGGGTGGCATCTTCAGCGGCGGCAAACGATGCATGAAGTGGCAGCTGAAGCAGCAACAGCAACGAGAGCAGCAGCAATGGGAGCAACTGTTGCAATTGGCAGCTTTATCAAAGCTGATAAAAGTCCAGCAGAATCGCGGAAGCGTCAAGAAAAATGCGTGCAACGCCCGTCACGTTGCTAAAGCGCAGTTCAATGAACCTGCCCAAGCGGGTGCAATTGTCAATGTACTTTATGTTGTTGTTGCTGCTGCTGTTGTTGTTGCTGCTGCGATGACTCGTCAACTATTAAGTATACGCAACAGCACATATATTTGTATGTGCTTGGCGTATGGCAGCGCATCATAATCATTTATTTTTGCACTAGACGCGACAACAATGACTGCAGCAACAGCAGCAACAATTGCAACAACAACAGCAGCAACAGCAACACTCTCAAGTGCCTTGGCTAATTTTATAAACTTATTTTATTCATTCTCCGCTTTTAGCACTGATTTGTTGTTGTTTGCTGCATTTAGTTGAAGTGCTTCACATTTTCCTCTCCTTTTCCTCCTCCTTCTCCCTCTCTCTCTCTCCTCCTTCATCTGCTTCTTCTTTATAATATTTACTAAGACATTTTGTATGCAGCGCGCGTTGACAGCGCCACTGCGCGACGGGGCAGTGGGGCTCGCTCTTAGTTTACGCTGATTGACATTTAGAAGTCAACGCTCGCAGCTTGCAATTGCCGCTGTCTTTGTCTTACTCTCAGCAGCAACTGCTCTCCCTCTCAGTCTCCCTCTCTCTCTCTGTCTGGGTGCAAAGTCAAACTGCAATCATCTGCAGTCGAGCTGAGCTGAGCTGAGCTGACTTGAGTCGAGTCGAGTCGAGTGTGTGGGTGGGCGAATATTTTGCTGTTTTTCTTTGCCATTAATTGGCATTAGATAGTTGCAGGCAATTCCTACAGGTATTTGCTTGGGCTACTAAAGATAAGGGCAAGACAAAGCCTAGCAGGCAGAGCGCAGCAGCTGGAGTTGGAGGGCGGGCAGCGGCAGTAAGGTAAGCAGAGTAGCTGCTGTTGTTATATCTTATGATATTATACTATATATAAAGCTGCAACTAACTCTCCTGATGCCTTCTATGGCCTCGTCAACTAGATCGCTAAGCACCTGTCCAACTGCCTCTTCAGCCAGCTCTGCAATTGACACTCTATAAGAGAGCAAAAGAAACTCTAAGCCCAAAGCTAAAAGCAAATTAGATTTCAAGCTCATCTCTCTCTCTCTCTCCCTCTCTCTCCCCCTCTCTCTCTAAACTTTGTCTCTCTACTCAGTTAAGCTTCAAGTGCAAATAGACCCTCAGCTACGCCTCCCATCTCTCTCAACAAATCTATTGCCCTCTCACTCGCACAGCATTCACACCCACAGGCATCACCCACTCACTACTCAATGCATCCATTTTGAGGTGTGAAAGCAGCTCATTTATCAAACAATGACAGCGGCAATTGCTGTTCTTTTCTGTGCTCTTTTGACTCTTTGACTATTCAGGCAAGAAATTACGCATACGCCGCGTGGAAAGTTACGGCAAAAGCCAAATGCAAACGACCTGCCGCGAATGCCACCCGCTGACTCATTTCGCACTGTTTTTTTTTGGCAAATAAATTTGCAATTGATGCAGAAATGTGCAAATTTTACAGCAGCAGCGGCAGATAACAAGAATTTTATACTGTTGGCCAGCGCAAATACGATTAGTCATTGAACAGCAGCAGCAGCAGCAACTGTTGCTGCTGCCAGCACAATTTCAAAAGTTTGCCACCAATTTTTGTGCATTGAACTTTTGTGCTGCAGTTCACAATTCTTGTTATTATTATAATTTGTTTTTTTATTTTTATTTTTATTTATTATTTTTGGGCTCTTTTGTCAGGCAGAATCTGTTGTTGACGTCGCTCGTTTGTTTACTCTGGCACTTTTCTTGCGAATTTGTTTTGCGCAGCGACAATGTGTTAACTCAACAACAAATAGGCAACAGCAACAACAATTGCTGGCAAAGTGCAGCAAACGAGCGCGTCTAATTGCGCTGTTGCTGCCAGGCGCGCGCATGCGTAACAACAGCAGCAGCAGCAGCAGGCGAGAGGCGACAGGCAACAGCCAACAATGACAAAGTGTTGCTCATGTTTTGCATTGCATAAACTTAGCAACAGCAATTAGAATGTCGCAACAACTGCAACAGGTGTTGCTGCTGCAGATATTGTTGCTGTTGCTGCTGTTGCTGGCTTAACTTTTCACATTTCATGGCAATTGTCACCAGCGATTAATCGCGCATTTATTTGAAATGCTAAATGTTTATAAATAAAGCAGACACCAACAACAACAAAATACATTTTAAATACATAATTAAAATTTAAATGATATTTCGGCAGCAATTCACAAAAAATTTATATATATATATATATATATATTTATTTTGTGTTCGTCTTTGTTGATGTTTGCAGTTCGTTTTGTGTCGAGAACTCATAAAAAAACTGCGTGCATTGGACTTTGCTGCTGACTCGGCGACCGCTGACTGGAAAGAGATGACAGAACAGTAACAGCAACAACAGCAACAACAACAGCAACAGCAGCAGCGGAAGTGAGTGCGGCTGAAAGTGAAAGGCGCTCGCAGAATGTAAAGGAAGTGGAAAGCAGATGCTTTAATTTTGTAATCTTCACGTTGGAGTCATTGAACACGGCAAGACACCTGAGCGGAGCAGAAGCTAATGCCCAGCCAGATTAGGTGTGAAGTAAGACGTGATAAGACTCTAAACTGGATTTAATAAGGCATCCCAAAGTACTTTCAACTGTTGCCCAAACATCGATGACAATTTGTTTCTTGTTTTTATTTAATATAACTCGAAGAGTATAAGAGCTAGCTTGAGCAAATCTGATAGGCAAGTCAAAGGTAAGCTAAGCTAGTGGATAACTAACTTTTATGCTAACCAGCTAGCACGACTAGCAGATACCCTGTACTTAATACTTGGGGAATACTTCATAGTTGTTTACAGCTAACCAAACTATATAGATAGCTATGCTTATATCTACAAAATATATAAGACTTAACTTGTAACTTTGGCTTTTTCAAGCTAACTGGAGAAGTATAGGAGCTAGAGACATCAAATTTGATACACAGTTTCTTGTTAAGTAATTGAAGTTAAGGAGAGACTCCTTTTCTAAATACCAACTGCCCGACTAGCAGTTACCCTGTATTAACTAAAAATTCTTCTATTTATTGAACTTCTTTATGGTGCCTTCTCTTTCTTTATGTATTCTTCATACACTATCAGAATCAATATAATCTTGATATACTTTCTGCATATATATATATCATGTGAAAAGGCAAACAGATCTAGATCCATTCCCATTAAGAACCTCTCCCATTGCTCTGCATACCTTTTACACTCAAACTGACATTAACGAGCATATTAATCCATTTTATGGACAGCTTGGCAAGCACTTTGCCATAATTCCATCATAAAAGCCATACAAATAACGCCCCAAAAACCCTCTGAATGATTTGCTGTTTGTTTCACTCTGCCTCTCTCTCTCTCTCTAGCCTCTCTCTCTCTTTCTTTGGATTGGCAAATAGAAGTGGAAAAAGTTCAAACAATTGGATTTGGCAGAAAACAATGGCAAAAGGTGTTTGCTGGTGCGCTTTAATGTTGCCAGGCAAACAAAGCTCAGCAATTGTCGGCCACAAAAAAAAAAAAAACACGAGTGCACAACAACAATGGGCCGAAAAGCCACAGCCACAGCCACAGCCACAGCCACAGCTACATGCGGCGGCAGCAATAACAATTCGCATTCGTCTAGAACTGGCAGCTGACCCAGTTTGAAGCCACAATTACAATTTCGTCTCTCAAAAGCTCCGCTGTTTGTCTTGAGCTGCGCAGACGCAGCAGCAGCAGCAACAGCAACAGCAACAAGAGCAACAACAGCAACAGCAACAAGAGCAACAGCAACAGCTTGTCTTTTTTGGCTGTTCAAAGAGTCATCCAACAGAGGAGATCTCTGTGTGTGTTGCTGACATTTGATAGTTTGCTTTCAAATTGACTACAATTGGAGTCGGACTCGATGTCGAGCTGTTCTATGTCACTATGTCGCCTTGGCTGTTGCTGTTGCTGGTGCTGCCGCGGGCGACAACTTTGTACCCATTCCCAAGCCAAGACACTTGGCACTGTGGGCCTAGTTGCTGCTGCTGCTGCTTAGCTGGCCCACAAAAATTTGGCATTTTAATTGCATTTCGATTGAAAACACGCATACGCCACGTATGACAGTCGTCGGTGCCTTTGGTCCTGCCCCCCCCCCTCGACAGCAACTTTCGTAATTAGCCCAAACAAAATACATAAAATTGAATTAGCGCTACGGCTGCTGCCACACAAAATGGAGCAAACTTTTGTGGCTGACCCAATTTCGAGAGCTGAATCAAAGCTCTAATGACAATTGCTGAAATTTAAGTTAGAAAATGAGAGGGAAATATATAAAATCGGGGGAGCAGTGGAAAGCTGCTAACTAGCTTTTAAGTATATTAATTGAACGAGCTATAAAGATTTGAACTTTAATCATAATTTGGCAGAATTAAAGCTCTTCATATAAGTAAAGCTTCTAGTAGGTGAACTATGATTTGCAGAACTATTAAGCTTAGTTCTAAGTTCTTATCAATGAGACCCATTTCACTTAAAGAAAACATTTCAGAAGTCTAGTCTAAGTCTGCCAACTAAAGCTTTAAGCTTCACTGCTTGAAATAAACAAAGCTAAAGTAGAGCACATAGAAGAAGCGCTTATAACTCATATATATTCTAAATTCTTTGAAGCTCCAGTTTCAAGTCTAGATTCAGCTCCCGCCTGAGCGCTGGCCCACTTTACATAATGCTGCCACCTTCCCACTCCATTGCCATTCATCCAATCAAAAAACTTGAGCTCGTGTCATTGCACTTTAAGCGCCGCAGCTGCTGTGGCATTTGCAACAAAAGCGTGCCACGCCCGCTCCGCGCCTAATTGCATTTAGTTGCCGCTTTGCATGACCCAAAAAAAAAAAAACAAAAAAATAACAAAATTTGCAGGAAAATAATTTGAGAGTGAGTTTTTCGTGTTCGTTTTTGGGTTTTGTGGATCGCAATGGAAATTGCAAAGTTAATTGGAAATTCTCTCACGGCGTGCGATTGGCAGAGTTGGCATTGCCATAAGCTGGCTAAAGCCGGGCCAAAAGCTTAATTAAACAACGAATCAAAAAACGCCCAGCAACTGTTGCAGCTACAACAACAGCAACCACAAGCTGCCACAAGAGCAATTTGAGTGAATTATTGAAACGTTTTCATATTGCGGCGGCTGCTGCAACTTGCCAGGATTGGGGAAGCTGCAACAATTTGAAAAGCCAACACGAATAATTTCTCCCTCTCTCTCTCTCTCTCTCTCTCTCTCTCTTTCTCTCTTTCTGTGTGGGCTGTCTGTGGCTTTCAAGCGTGGGCAACATTGAAGGAAATGTTTGCTCAGCGCGCGCAGGCCGTAAAAAAATGGCAACGAATGTTGCAGGGCGACTAATAAATGTTGCAACAGCAACAGCGATACACAGTGACAACAACAGCAACAGCAACAGCAACAGGGACAGCAATTGTCTCTTCGCACACCCACTGAGCATGCAACAAAGTCACAATCCTTGCCCCTTGCCCCGTCCCCACCTTTTCTTTTAGGCAATTAATTGTGCAACATCAAATAAATTGCATTTAAACGCAACAGCAACAGCAACAGCAACGGCAACGACTGCAGCTCGCAGCAACATTTCACTCTGACAAGCTTCATAAAAACTAATTTGCTTTTTTCCAGGCTCCTTTCGGTGCGATCTGTGTGTGTGTGTGTGTGTGTTGTTAACCAGGAAGTACACCCACCTATGTCTATGCAACAGCGGGCAGCACTGGATGTTGCTGCTGGCCGTGTTGCTTGTTAGCGCAGTCGACAGCGATCATCGCGGTGAGCGAATGAGATTTTCGGGCTGCGATTAAAGTTTTATTGGCAGAGACAAGCCACGAAATGCTATGGATTATGTTATTGAGAGTTGCAAGCGGTAAGCCTCTCTATGCGATTCTCAGACAATGAGAACAGCTGAAGGAGAGGCAAATAGGGAGAGCACACAAGGCGGAGGGTTAGATTAGAGCTGATTATATTACAGTTTGTGAGCAAAAGTCGTAATATAGTTGAATTTGTATGAGAATCACATAGAAAGGCGATATGCATATTGACAGTTGTTAAGCAAACTAAACTATTTCTAGAGCAGAGACGAGCAGCAGCTGCTTCGAACAGCTTACAATCTGCACATAATTTATAGTTAACGCTTATATATATAATATATGTATATCGCGCTATATCTCTACATCCATATCTCACACAATTTACAACTCAATTGCCCATAAACTGTTATACAATGTAATCGTAATCCTGCTTAACACGACAAACCCAGCCAAAAAGCTGCCAGCTCAAGAGCTTGACTGCTTTATCTAACTGGCCAGATCTTTGGCAGACGTTAACTATGATCGCAGCATAGTCACAGCTAGGCGCTGGCTAATAAAGCCATTCACGTCGACATTCACTTTTGGCTAATCTACGGTACTTACAGTCGCGGCTCATGCCAGCCGAGAGGCATTTCTTGAAGCGACAATATTGACAGCGATTCCGATTGAGCCGTATCACCAGGCACTTGCCGTCCCGCAGGCACCGGTACTCGATCTGCTTCTGTATGCTGCGACGAAAGAAACCCTGCAAGACGTAGAAGGAAGTATTAGTGAAGTCCCATGTTTGCGGCTGCTCGATGGCAACTTACCTTGCAGCCCTCGCAGGAGGTTACGCCGTAGTGGTAGCCCGAAGCTTTGTCGCCACAGACTTTGCAGGGCACAAACGATTTGGAGGAGACGCCGTTGCTGCTGCTGTTGTTGTTGGTGTTGTTGCTGCTGCTGTTGTTGGTGTTGTTGCTGCTGCCGTTGCTGGAGTCAACAATGCCGAATTGCTGCTGTGAGTGTTGCTGCTGCTGTTGTTGCAGCTGTTGTTGCTGCTGCTGCTGTGAGTGTTGCTGCTGCTGTGAGTGTTGCTCTGCAATGACAAAGTGCATTTGCTGTTAGCTCCTTCGCACATTACTCATACGCCACTCGAGCCAATGAGCTGGCGTCAATCGGCTATCGCCTGCTCCGTATCTCTTGCCACATGCCCAGCGCTCGGCTCATTTGTCAGTGACAAACGCTGACAGCCCGCGCGCTCACCTGTCAATAGACCCGCCCAGCTCTAATGCTGCCCCTGGCTGCCTGAGTGTTGGGGTGGCCTATCTAACGGCATTTCAATTCAGGTGCAAACAAATTATATTAATGGACATATTGAGTTGGCATTTGCCACAAGTCAGTGGCGCGAAAGTGAAGGACTTTTGCCGATCGAATGTGGCAAATAATGGAAATTATTGAAAATTATTAAATTGAATTAAGAATATAATTTATAGCTTCATTAGGCTTTGGCTCTTGGATGTAGGAAGTACAGGCTGATAGACTGTTGCCTATATGGCTTGGTGGGTGTGTGTATGTAAGAGATGGGAGTGAGGGAGGAGGGAGTAGGGCAGGAGGTAGTAGGTAGTAGGTAGTGTAACAGCTGCCCTAAAGTATAGATATATATGTTCCTGAACAGCATGACAAGCAGACTCGATGTAGTCAGCTGAGCCTGTAGCCAGCTGAGTCTGTAGCCAGCTGAGCCTGTAGCCAGCTCAGTCTGCATGTGCATTATGGGCCACAAAAGCTAGAGACTTGCAGAAGAGAGTTTAGAGAAAAAGGCATTCAACTATTGATAAGCTAATCTGTATATATGTATATGTGTGTGTGAGTGTGTGTGTTATGCTCCATTTGATATCTAGTATATAAAGAAAGTATCTTGGAATGCTTGCAATAGCAGCTCTGCTCCGGGTATTGGGGTATCTGCTAGTCGTGCACTCCTTTCATTTAAAGCTCCAAAATGGATTTAGTGAACGCAATTAGAGCAGCAGGCTGACAGCAACAGCAACAGACGAGCGACGGCAATCAAATTCAAATGCGAGCAGCAGCGACAAAAGTGCATTCAACTGCAGATTCGGTAGCTGCGGCAACAACAATGCTGCTGATGGCTGCTTGAATGTGCGATAAGCAAAAATGCCAAAAAATCACGTATACGCCACAGACAGCCACCCACACAAGAGCAGCAACAGCAGCAGCAGCAGCAGCAGCAGCAGGAAAACTCTTCAACAAGCCGAAAATTTGCAATGCAAATTGCACAGGAAAAATTGAGGCAGACAAGGGGCAACAACAACAACAACAACAACGACAACTCGAGAAACTCTGTTGGCTTCTTGGCATTTTATTTCATTTCATTTCAATTTGCCTTTTTCTAATGCAAAAAAAAAAGGCAAATGAACTAAGCGCGGAGTTTGAACTGCGAATTGCAGTTGCTGTTGCAGTTGTTGCTGCTGCTGCCGCTGTTGTTGTTGCAGCAATCGGCATTGCCACACCTCGAAGCGAAATGAAATGAAATTAATGTGCAGCTTGCACGCGCCAACGAGCGACGCACTGGCAACTGGACGCAAGAGCTGTTGCTGGCAGGGGGCAGGGGAGCAAGGGGACAGGGGACAGGGCAGGGGGCAGGGCTGGGGCACAAGCCCCAGTGTTACGGGCTTGTGCAATTGCAAATTGAATTTTCAGCTAAGAGTGGCGGAGTGCAGGCATGAGGCGCGCAGGGCGACTGGAAAATGTCAACGGCAAAGGAAATTCAAGTGGCAGTTGCTGCTGCTGCTGCTGTTGCTGTTGCTGCCACAACTGCTGCAACTGCAACTGCTGCCGTTGTCGCTTCATTTTCGCGCCGCCTTCAAATGCAAATCACTTGGCCGCCTTTGTGAGTTGACAATTTAGATGCCATTGTTGCTGAGCTGGGCTGGGCTGGGGCAGGGGCAGCTGCCGCTTGGCATTTCCGCGTTGCCAGACAGTTGCAAGCGATAGACGAGCGACAACAAGCAGTTCATAATTTTGTATGTATTGTCGCTCTCTCTCTCTCTCTCTCTCTCTCTCTCTCTCTGAGCGATAAAAGAAGGAAAACTGATTGAATGCTCGGAAAATCACTGCGCAGGGGGCAGTTGAATAACGCCGAACGATGAACGACGGCAGCGACAACAACGAGTTTTGACAGGGCCGCGCTCGACCGCAGCCGGCACTTCAGTTGCAATTTAGTTTCTTTTGCCGCCTCGCTAATTGCGGCAATTAAATGCTGCAAATAAATCCTGGCAATTGTTCAAATGCAAGTGCAGCAGCAACAATTGCCACTGCAACAGCAACAACAACAGCAGCAGCAACTGCAGCCAATTAGAAAGTTTCCTTGGGCACTTTTGGAGTCTGAAGACTGTGAGAGAAGCTTAATGAAATCATTCAGCAATATAAAGTTGTGAAGAAGATATACCCATATATAGTTGCTAGCAATTTGGTTATAGGATTAGAGAAGGAGTAGAATCAG
The DNA here is from genome assembly GCA_018903745.1 of Drosophila repleta. Taxonomy (NCBI): domain Eukaryota; kingdom Metazoa; phylum Arthropoda; class Insecta; order Diptera; family Drosophilidae; genus Drosophila; species Drosophila repleta. The sequence goes on along the minus strand of JAEIGN010000753.1, from coordinate 3,987,183 downwards.
GCGGAGCTGTGAGCCTTTATATCTATATATTTCTATATTTATATAAATTTATCTCTGCCTTAACTTAATAACAATCAGTATCCAAAACTTTTAACTATCTATAACCTTTCTTCTCTCCTCTTCTGCTTGGGTGCGAGGCGTCGCCTTAATTAAAATGTTTGCGGCAATCAAATTAAATTTAACTGAGCAATTGGCGAATGCAATTTGAAAGTCATTTATGAAAATGAAAACAATTTTGCGATGGCTTTCAATAGCAGCAGCAGCAGCAGCAACACTGACAACAACAAGGAAGAGAAGAAGAAGTAGGAGAAGCAGGAGAAGCAGGAAAGCAGAAGAAAAGCGAATTACATTCATTTTCACATTTTCCATGCTGCGCTTTAATAGTTTCCGCAGCGCAAAGATGGAAAGAGGAAAGAAAAGATAAACACGAGTGGAGGCAGCAATTGTTGCCGTTGCCGTTGCAACACGGAAGAGAGACGTGACTGTGGCATACCTGTGTGTCCTTTGCTCAAATGCGCAACAGTTGCCGACGTGGAGCTGATCGCTGGCGAGGATGTTGCTGCTGAATGGCCGTTGTGTTGCTGCTGTAACTGGTGCTGTTGCTGCTGCTGCTGCTGCTGCTGATGTTGCTGATGGCTGGCATTGAGTAGCGTTGAGCGATTGTAGTGCTCACCACTGGATGCCGACGATGAGGATGAGGATGAGGACGAGACGTTGGCCGAGCTGGAGCTGGAGCTGCAGCCGCTGCTGCGTCCGCTGTCGGGCGAGGAGTGTGCCCCGGCCGAGCTGCAACTGTTGCTGGCGGGACCGAACTGATGCACACTGCTGATGGTGTACAGAGCACCTCCACCATTGCTCAGCGCCGTGCAGCTCAGGTGTGCTGCTGTTGCCGCTGCTGCTGCAGCTGTTGCTGGTGCTGCGGCAGCAACTGTTGCCGGCGTTGCACTGTAGAAGCTGTCGCACTGCAGCAATTGCAGCGGATCTGCTTCGATGGCACTCAAGCAATGCTGCAGCTCCTGCGCGGGGCCAGCTGCACTTGCTGCTGCTGTTAGCTGTTGCTGTTGCTGCTGCTGCTGCTGCTGATGTTGTTGTTGTTGCTGCTGTTGCTGTTGCTGCAGCAGTTGCTGTTCCTGCTCGTCCTCTGGTTCGGTGTCTAGGCTGCCCGATTCGCTGAAGGCGCCTTGCGTCGATGAGTCCTCGGGCGTGTCAAAGAAATGCAAATTGAAATCAGAATTTGCATCGAAGCCGACTTCTGGCAGTGCCTCGTGTTCGTCCTCCTCCTGCTCCTCCTCCTCCTCATCTACCTCTTCGTCCTCCTGCTGTTGCTGCTCCTCGTCTTCCTCCTCCTCCTCCTCCTCCTCTTCCTCTTCCCCTTCCTCCTGCTCCTCCTCTTCCTCGTCGTCGTCGTCGGCCTGCTGCAGCTCTTGCTCTGCCTCCAAGTCAGCAATATTGCTGCTGTCCAGCTGCAACTGTTGCTGCTGCTGTTGCTGCTGCTGCTGGTGTGGGCGTGTCAGTGGCTGGCCCAGATTCTTGACCACAGTATCGATCAGCAGCTGGGAGCGTAGTTGTGCCTCTGCCTCCAGCTCTATTTGGTATACATCCATGTTGCTGGCGTCGCTGCATTCGCATTCGCATTCGCATCCATTATCATCAACAACATCATCACGCAAATTGTATTCGATTCAAGCAACATTTGCATTTTCTTTTTTCTCACTTGACCAACAGTTCAGCAAGATTTCGATATGATCTTAATTATATATGCTTATATGACACTTTAAGTCCAACACCTTTTTTTTTTTGTATGCCTATAGAAAATTTATATAAATCTAAAACTTTTAATTTTTTGATTTTTTAATTTTAAAAATTTTTAATAATGGAAATTTAACCCTCATTTGATTTATTTAATAAGCAAGCTCTTCTTTGCGATTCTCAAAATATATATCTTAGAATTTTTGGCTATTTATTTATATTATAATAATAGTAGATGCCCTAAGACCTATATTTAAACTAACTATTATTCCATATTAATAATCTTTCTTGCAAGCTCTTCTTTGCAATTCTCAAAATATTTTTTTAGAATTTTTGGCATTTAATATTAGATACTCTAAACTCCTATGTTTAAGCTAACTATTATTTTTTATTTTAATACAAAATTCCCTTTGGCTTCTTTCTACATTTTCCAATCTATAAAATCTCCATTTTCTTCTTCCGTTTTTTTTCACTTATTTATTAGAAGCACATGCTTAAGAGCTAAACAATTTTCACACTTCACTTTCGCGACAAGCTTAAAATTGATTTTCGATTTGCATCAATATAATTTTCGAATCACTTCCATGTTTGTCAAACCCGTTGTTCGAACTGTTCGGTAAGTATCCATGGATAAGCAGGACGCGTTCACTAATTAAACAAATTGAAAAAGAGAAACAGCGAGATAGAGAGAGAGACAGAGAGAGAGAGAGAGAGTGGGTGGGTGAGTGAGTGAGTGAGGGGGAGAGAGCGCGACGACAGCGACGACAGCGACGACGACAACGTAAGAGCGTTTAGGAAAATGCCAAATGGAAATTGTGAAAATGTGCGATCGCGCGTACAAAACTCTCGTCTCGACGAGATCCAAGCGCCAACTTCGCAGCGCTCCAAATGCGCAACAGAAATTCAAACCAAACTGCAGAACTGCAGAACCTACGACAACGACAACAGCAACGACGACGACGACGACGGCGACGACGACGGCAGCGACGGAGCGCAAGAAAAGAACAAGAATAAGAAGAAGAAGGCGCGTGCGTATGTATGTGTGTGTGTGTGTGTGGAAAGAGTAGGAAAATAGCATGTGTGTGTGTGTGTGTGTGTGTTGTGGTTGCATGGAGTAGGAAAAACTTTTGTAGCGCCGTTTGAGCGACCGCCGCGCACTGGGCAACAGGCTGACTCAGAAGCAGAGGAGCAGCAGAGCCAGAGGCAGAGGCAGAGGCAGAGGCAGCAACAGCTGCAGCAGCGGGAGGAGTGGGCGCTGGTAGCTGCTTCTATCTTTCTAATCTGCAACAACAGCAACACGCATTGGCACTCTCGCTGCACTTTTCCATTTGCTGTGGCCACTCGGTTCCTGGTTGCTATTTTCAATTTCTATTGCCCGTGGGCAGCAGCAGCAACAGCAGCAACAGCAGCGACGCCAACGCCAACGTCAGCGCCGACGTCGTCGATGTTGACGTTCACTTCAAGTGCACACACTTCTTTCGCTCAAGATCAATTTCACACACACAGCGAACGGCAACGGGCCCAGAGAAGAGAACCGTTACAAAGTTTGCAATACACAGAGAGCGAGAGCGGGAGCGAGGGAGAGCGAGAGAGTGAGAGAACGTAAGCAGAATGGCAGCAGAGAGCAGCAGAGTCAAAGAACCTTTTGCGTCTTTTGAGCGTGCCAGAGTGGGAGAGGCAGAGGGCGAGCGAGAGCGGGAGTTCTACAATGCGGAAGTGCAAAAATATTGCACTCGTTGTAGTTGGTGCTGCTGCTGCTGTTGTTGTTGTTGTTGCCATGCAGTAGAAAGTGGCAAACAAGTTTTGGTGCCAAAAGATTTTGAGCTGTGCGCGGACGCCCGCAACATAGCGGAAAGAACTTCATAGGCGAAAGAATAAGACAGAGAGAGAGAGAGAGAGAGGGAGAGAGTTGCGAATGAGTGAGAATTTGAATGTAATTAATGGAAGTTAAAAGAAGAAGAAGAAGAAGAAGAAAACAACATATGTAATTGGAAAAGGTATAATTAGAAGAGAACGTATAACTAGAGCAAAGAATTAGAATAAAGTATTCAAATCTATCGTAAAATATTTTTAAAATAATTTCAATAAAAGAATTTTAATAAATTATTCTACAAAAAATATTTTAAAAATTTTATTAAATATATGATTAATTTAAAAAAATATTTTTAAGAGAATTCTAAAAGTATAGAATTTAAAAAATATATTTTGAAAATTATTAATAAATAATTAATATAAACTCTTTCTAAGAAATACTTTTAAATTTATTTTTTATTTTTTAAATACTTTACATATTTTTCTAAATGTATTATTTATTTTCAAAAAATATTTTGAAATGAATTAAAAAAAATACATAATTAAAATAATATTTTAAAATTATTTGTAATAAAAGAATTTTAATAAATTATTATAATAAAAATATTTTAAAAATTTTATTAAATGAATTATTAATTTTTAAAAAATATTTTTAAAAGAATTCTAAAAATATATAATTTAAATATTATTTTAAAAATTATTAATAAATAATTAATATAAATTCTTTCTAAGAAATGCTTTAAATTTATTATTTTAGTTTTAAAATATTTTACGTACTTTTCTAAATGTATTATTTATTTTCCAAAAATATTTTGAAATGAATTCATGAATTCAAATAATATTTTAAAATTATTTTTAATAAAACAATTTGAATAAAATATTATTTAATAAAATTATTAAAACTAATTTTCATAAATAAATTCTTATTATTCTTAAAAATATGTTTAGTTTATTTTTAATTGAAGAAATAATTTTTAAAATAATTATTATAAATAAATTGTTATTATTTTCATATAATATTTAATAATCTCATCCAGGTATAAGGTACAGTAGTGATTGGCATCAGAGCCTATTGGCTTGCCAGTCCAACTTCTAAGCTTGCTGTCTCTCTGCCCGCTGCAGGCACCCGTCAAAACGCAAAAGGAAACACACAAAACAAAAATAAAAATAAATAAATAAATGGCAAAAAAAAATGTGCCGCGTGTCGTACGTACGCGTTGAGTTTTCCACATTTCGCAACGGTCGCCATGGCGCAACCGCCTCACACATTTTCCATGACGAATGCCTGGCACAAAAGAGAAGCAACGAAAGTCAATGATCAGCGTGTGGCGAGGCGGCGTCGGCTAGTTTAGCTATTTTTCCAACGGCAGCGAAAGCAGCGACAGCAGCAGCAGCAGCAGAAACTGTAAATAACAAGAAACAGCAAAGGCAGCGAGGATCGAAAGCGAAAAGTCAGCGAGGCGAGCGCAACGGGAATGCTTCGTGGAGCCGAAGCAGAGGCACGACCATCGCCCGGCCGCCGACCGCCCCCAACAATCGTAACATGTTCGATTGCATTTGCCTGATAAAACCTGATCTTTGCAAACACACACACACACACACGACGACGACGACGACGCCATAAGACACGCGACGTCAGCGTCGACGGCGACGCCGACGAACCAGGAAGAGAAAAATGAAAATGCCGCTCGCTGGCGCAGCTGCTGCTGCCGGCTGCAGGCGAAGATTGTGTAATCGCTGTGAGTGTAACTGCGAGAGAGTGCGAAAGAGCGCGTGTGTGTGTGAGAGAGAGAGAGAGAGTGTGTGCGTGTGTGCATTGAGTGAGAGTTATTTGAAGCGGGTCGCCCTCTGCGCCGCAACCACGTGGCCTGCTGCTGCTGCTGTTGTTGTGGTTGCTGTGCCCATTGCCTATGCCAATATGACCATGCCCAGTTGCTGGCATGCGCCCATTGCATTTCACTTATCAAGCGGCTGCTGCTGCTGCTACTCAATTTTATTTTTTTCATTTTTGCGCTTGTCTCTAAGTTCAATGACTTGAGCAACGTCACGGGCAGCAGCAACAACAGCAACAGCAGCAACAAAGTGGCGCAAATGCGTTTAGTTTTATTTATTTGTTCATTATTATGCCCCTGCTATGCTAGATTCTTAAATTCTTGTTTACTTTGCACATTTTTTCCATAGCTTCTGTATTTGTTGTCGTTGTTGTTGTCGTTGTTGTTGCTGTCTAGCTGGCGCTTGTTCTTGTTGCTGCTGGGAGCTGCGCTGATATGATAGCTTAAAAAGCTGTAAACAAGTTCTCGAGTAGGCGCAGTAAATTAACACTTGGGGCCAGAATTAATTGCCTTTTAGTTGGAGGAGCAGCTCAGATTTATGTTTGCTTTACCAATGTTATCAGCGGAAAGAGAAATAATTACGAATTTAAAGCTCTTCAAAACTTGCCTTCCTGACACACCCCCTTTAAATAGAATTTTATATAGATAAACAAGATATTTCAAAATAGATTTCATATGGATAGTGTATAAATACAGAAAGTCTACAAGAAATATAAATAAATTATGCTATTCATATCTCATATTCATATTTGCTATGATTTTCCTCTTCTAGTTTTATAAGCAAATAGCAAAAAATATTGTAGCATACTTTTGGGCAAATCGAATCGAGGCATTTATGTTTAGAAGAATATTTGCTGCTTTCTTGTCAGAGACTCTAAATAAATAAATAAATTGAATTAATAAAAAAAAAAGAATTTTCAAGTACTATGTATATTAAAACTCCAACTAAAAAGCTAAAATATTTTAACATAGCTAGAAAATATATTACAAAATTATGGATACACTTAAAAATAGACAAAATATTAAGAAACAATTTTAAATACAATTTAAATAAATCACAAAAATATTGGAAAAAATATAACTAATAATTAAAGTATTAAAAAAATTAGAAAAAAAATAAATTAATTAAAAATATATTTTAAAAACCATTCAAAAACAAAATTAATTTGATTTAAAAAAGTAAACAAATTTACATAAATTATAAATACAATTTTTTTTTAAATTTTTAAAGTAATATTTAACTTCAAAAATATTTTAAAAATTTTATTAACAAATAAACTAATATTTATATAAATTATAATTGCATTTTAACTTATCATATATAAAATATATGTTTTCTTTACAAGATCAAGATATTCCTACTCTAATTTATGATGCACTTCTGCCAGCAACATTTTTGTAGTCAAGACAAATCGATGTGAGGCATTTTGGCTCTGCGACACTTATCACAGCCAGTGGCAGGCCATTTGTGTAGCTGCAACATGCCTGGCAGCCGGATCCTCAAAGGGATAGCCATCTAAAGCAGCAGCAGCAGAGGAAGAGGCAGAGGCAGAGGGAGAGGGAGAGACAACCGCCCGCAGTTCGTGCCACAATTTACCGTCGCATGGCGTGGCATACAAAATCCATATAAATGTCACACACATAAAGGCAACAGCAGCAGCTGCCACACATGGGCCTTGTGGCACACACTCTGGCTGCTGCTGCTGCTGCGGCTGTTTATCTGTCGCTGGCAGCGCAACCGAAACCGAAAACGAAAACCCAAACTGAAGCCTTGCCCAGAGCCCAAAAGCGCAGCGCACAATAGACATTTTGGAGCACGGTGGGCAGGAGGCTGTGCAGGGGCGTGGCTGGGGCGGGTGGCATGGCCAGAGGCATGTGCAATGTTTGCCTGAATGTCAGCAACCTCAATAAAATGTTGCGATTTCACATGTTGTTGCTGCTGCTGCTGCTGCTGCTGGCGTTCCTTTCCTGGGTCATGATCTGTTTCGTGAGGCAAAACCGGGCAGCTATAAATAACAGAACCAAAGCGCACAGCACAAAAAAAAACAAAAAATAGAAAAAGTAGAAGTAGAAGAAGAAGTTTTCAAGCAAAGTGTAACAAACGTTTGTGATGCCCTGGCATGTGAAACTGGGCATATTGGCTTGTCGACTTGAAGGTTTTGATGAAACTCTGAAGACCAATGGGATCAGATCTAATGGTAACTGATCTGCTTTGCAAAATCTAACGAAGACTATATATATAGGAAAAGTATAAGTCCTCTGCCTCCCCTAATAGAATGGAGATAGAGTATAACTCAAATTCCACCAGGACAAAGAGAATTAAAGCAAGCTTACCCAACAAGATGTCGCTGGAAGCCGAATGCGAGCTCAGCGAAGAGGTTTGCCCGTCCGAGGGGCTCTGAGGCGGCTCTCGCAGCGGACTGCTGGGCGTTGTGGGCGGTGTGTTGGGGCAGCGTTGACTCTGGCCAGGTGCAGAGGCAGTTGCGCTCTCAGGCGTTTCCTTAACTGCCGGAAAGTAGCCGTTGAGTGTGGGTAGCCTGCAAGAGAGATAAAGAGACAGAGAGAGAGAGAGAGAGTTAAAGCTTATTTGCGAAATAAAATATTCAATGTCGAATTAAATTGAATGCCTTTGCCTGAGCGCAGTCGAGTGACCTATGAGCCAACGCGAAATGGTTATCGCTCTGTCAATTGTCCCGCTGCACAGGCCCCACCACACGTAATTGATTGGAAAAGTGGCCAGTCAGTGTTGCTGCTGCTGTTGTTGTTGTTATCGAAGGGTTAGACAACAAGCAGAGTTCCCTAACGGAGCCCTTCCTCGCCCACCCCATGGCTGCATCGAGTGGCATACTTTTTCTTGCTCCTCTTCTAGTTGGCTCGTTATGCCACGTAATTGGCCATTTTCCATTTGCCATTTTCCGAGAAGTGCAGCACACAGAATTTATTGAATATCAGCCACACACACACACACAGGCAGGGCAACACACACACACACACACAGACAGACAGTTGAGCAGCCACTTTGATCGATAGTTTCTGTCGAGCTCCAGCAGCAAAATAAATGGCCAAAGAGAACATTTAAATAGCACTTGAAAGTTGAGTTCTCGTTCAACTCAAGCTTAAGTCTGCTTGAATTTCGGTATTTTTCTTTGATTTTTTTATAGTTTTTTTCAGTTATTTGGGGATGGGAAATAGATGAATATGTCTAGGCTTTACTCATTCTCATATCTGTCTATCTAGTTTATATTCTGATTATATATCTATATTTGTATCTATTTCATATATAATTCATACTCATTTATATGAATCTCTCGTGTTTCCCGCCTCTCCCCATAAGAGCTCTCACATTACGTATACGCTCTGTCAGCCCAGCATTGCTTCTAGCCCTTAGCTTTCCATTATAAATAAACGATGAGTATAAACCCTTGTAATTGCTGATATATATATATATATATATATACATCTAATCCCTTCTCATTTATATCTATTAAATATTTTATATAGCAGTCAGAGCTCTCGCATTGCGTATACGCATTGTTGTACCTGCATAAATTACTGTCTTTAGCTAACTCTTGTTAAATGATTCCCAATTTCTACTTAACTGTTAGCTATCAATAGATTTTAGGGCTGTATTTTACTCCTTTATCTGACTCTTAGTCCAGATATGAATCGAAGCTTTAATCTCTAAGGGAAGAAATGGATTCTAAAGTTGCCTTTATCTATACTTATTCCAAATTTGATGTAACTCCGCTTGACTTTCAGTGCATTACGCATACGCACCTTACTCCCTCTACACACCTAAGTAGAGTGTTGTTAATTAACTTTTATATTTAAAGTTTCAGCTTATACATAAAGTTAGCTTAGCTATAGGCTAGCTAGCTAGCTATATCCCTCCTCCATCTCAGTCTGCACATCTCCACATTTACTGCTCTGCTATAGCAACTCTGCTCGCATGACGTATACGCACTGTGTGCTGTGGCTTTTAGGCTGCTCGCCCTTAGCTTACTTTTGTGCGCACTGCAGTTGCGGCCGCCGCCGCACGTTGGCAACCCTAGTCAAACAGGCGGCCGCAAACCAACTTGCTTTGTGGCATCCTATGCATTTGACAGCAGCCAAAAGGAGGTGAGTTGGGCAAGATAAGACTACGAAATACCCTGTAAAGTTACTATTAAAGGAAATAAATTTAGGAGAGACTTTAACATGTTTAGAATAATTGATCATAAAATTTATTTAAATTTTGTCAATGAATCTCCCGCCCCACTTATATGCCTCTTGAGGGACATTTTGATGGAGGCTTAAAAATCAATATGCGCGTTGTTTGTTTGGTCAGTTGGGCTGGATTTATAACTCCGGCAGCTGCGGCATGCCCCATGTTGCATGTGGCACGTCTGATGTGTTCTATGCCGTCGCTGAGCTTTATTGCATTTTGCCTTGCAGCCCAAGCATTTGGCATTGCCTGCCCCCCCCCCTCACCCTCCACCCCCCTCTCTCTCTCTCTGTCACTGTCTCCCTCTGTCTCTGCCTCGCTCTCCCTATCTATCTCTTTCACTCTCTGTCTCCGACTGTCGTGTAGTTTGCTTTTACAATATTTCCACGTTGTTATGCACTTCACACAAGTGCAGCATCCCAACAAGCACTCAAACTAGAGATTTTCTTGTTCGTGTTGTTGTTGTTATCGTTGTTGTTGTTGTCGTTGTTGTTGTCGTTGTTGATGTTGTCACAATATTTTCGCTTTTCGATGCGCCGCTCGAAAGCAGAAGTGAAATATTTGCCCATGTGGCGTTTTAGTTGCTGCCAAGGAGCCTATCTATCTCTGCCTCTGCCTCTGTCTCTCTGTTTTCTCTTTGCTCTGCTGCTGAAATGTGCAAAATTGAACTTTTGATTTATGCACGGGGATGGGGCACACGAATCGGCTGAATCTCATCATTTGTTATGCGACGGCCTGGCAACGTTTATGCATCGTTCTCGACTGATGCTGCCGCTGCCGCTGCTGCTGCTGCCACTTTTCACATTTGCTCGCTTATCAACACCCGCACAACGGGCATTGTGCAAGTGGGCGTGGCATGGCGGACCGGCTAACAACAATGGCAGCGCCTTGTTGGGGGCAGGATGTAGGTTAGTGGCTCACTCGTCAGCCAAATGAATGATGATGAGGAGCAACTGCAGCAGCTCCTGGTTGTTCAAAAGTTTTTTGCAAAATTATGTGACGGCGACACAAAAGACTTGCCACATGCCACATGCCTCGTGCCTCGTGCCTGGGCAATTGTTTGGTTAATTAAAAAAAAAACCCACAGCTCAGGTGTGGCCATTAAAATGGGCCACATGCAACATACATATAAGCAAACTATATATAAATATAAATATACATATATATATACATAAATTAGACTTGCCTGTTTAGCTGCTCGCTTTGCTCTTGTGTTGGCTCGTTGTGATTCAAACATTTAGAGTTTGAATACTCCATGGATTGCCGGCCCTCAAGGGGGCTGGCCGCTGCTGGTTGCTGGCACTCAAATACATTTAAACAGCTGCTGTGGGAGGTGGGCGTCCAACAACAACAACAACAACGACAACAACAATAACGAGAACCGCAAACTATCCAAAATCGGGGGCGAATCTTTTATGCGCTGCGCCTAAAAGATGCCACGAATTTTTTTCTTTCTATTTTATTCTGCACTTTCACTGCGGCGATTTCAATTTGCCTGCGGCTGCAGCGAAATTTGGTTTTATTTCTTCTTTGTCTCCTTCTTTAACTGTTAATTATTGTCTTTGGCAAAATTTTGAGTGATTCACTGCGTTTGGCTTGGGTGGACACATTCGGCATTGCGGAAATGCGGTCGCTGTTTGTTGGTTGCACTCATAACTGGCGTATAAAACTGTAAATCGGCTTTTGGACACTGCAGCGTTGTTGCCCGCTGCCGTTTGGAGACCGAGCGACCAGCCTCTGGGCCGAAAAGCACGACGACAGCGATGATGGCGACGACGACGGCGACGACGGCGACGACGACGACGACGACGACGACAACAAAATGCAGCAAAAGTTTTTAAAGCTGCAGCGGCACACACACGCACACACACACACGCACAGGATATGCCGTTGAACGAAGAGCGAGCTAGCAAAACAATCACATGGTTTAAGCTCGCCGCAGCAGCAACAACAACAGCAGCCGCTTCGGCACAGCAGCAACTTCGAATATATAACGGTGCCGCAAAAACATAAACAGAGAGCGCCGCAGCCAAGCCGACAGGGCGAAGGCGGCGAAATGAGAGCGGCAAGGCGAAAACTGCAGCGAGGCTGCGGAGCTAAACTAAAAGTGCAGCGGATATTGTTGATATTTGTTAAGCTATTATTGATACAAAATAAAACTGGAATTTATTTATTTAATATGATTTATTTATTTATTTAATTTATATATCCATGCACTTGCATCTGCATTAGAACTCAAAAGTCTTGCGCTCTCACAGCTGCGCGCCTACGTCGCGCCGGCTCTCATCTTTGCGCTCGCTCGCGCTCTCTCTTTTGCGCTGCTGCTGCGCTGCCCACGCGCTGCAGAATGGCGTGCACATAATGGAAATCAGGTCAGGGCCGTTTTGCTCACGCTGACTACACTCACTCTCCTCACACACACGCACACACGCAGGCACACGCACAGGCAGAGAAAGCTTTTGTTGTTTAGCATTTTAGCGGTAAAAGCTAACTCCAAAGAGAATCAAAGAGGATTTCATCGAATTCGTTTATAGGTACACAAATTTCGTTTAATCATTAGTAACAAATATATATGCTGTATAAATACGTACGTTTAGAGGCTTAACTGTTAATTGTGTGTATGTATGTATGTATATTTCAACTTAAAACAAATACAAAATCGAGCACCGTCTAAACATCATCATCGAAATTCATAAGAACAAGAAAACACGAGCATGTATTAAAGAGTAAGAGAAAGAGACAGATTGAGAGATAGAGCAGAAATGGAGACACATTGAACACAATAGCAAACTTAAAAGCTTCCTTTTTACCTGTAGACGTTTTCAAAATGGCGTACGTTTTTAAGGCACTCGGTTAGATTCAGTTAAGTTTTGAGTAAATCAACAAAAAAAAGTCAAAAAGTTATTAAAATTAGTTGGCAAAACACATCGCAGGGGCACTTCCGCTTGGCTCCCTCTTGTTATCCTTTTTAGCTACACACACTTTTGTAAACAGGCACATTTTGGCTTTGTAATTTCGTGGGTTTGACCCTCTAAGCTTTGACTGCGCTGGAGTTCATCTTCTCCAGAATCGGCACCACCATATCGAACTTGGGCCGCTTGCCCGGATCCTCGTTCATGCAGATCGATATGAGCTTCGACATGTGCGACGAAGTGCCCGGCGGAATTTTGACACGTAGTCCTTCCAGTGCGATCTTCATGCCACACTCCATGGGAGACCACTCGGCGAAGGGCACCTCGCGTGTGGTCAGCTCCCAGATGACCAGCGCAAAGCTCCACATATCGGACGCCTCCCAGTTGCGATCGGCTGGCTTGCGTTGCAGCGCCTCCGGCGACATCCAGGCGGGCTGATAGATGCGGCCCTTCTCCTGGAACGAGAACTTTGCATCGCCCATATTGATGCGCGCCGTCAAATCGTCGTCGATCATCACGTGATGACTGTTCAGAAGATATGTGGGTATTATGCGCTCCAGCGAGTGCAAATAGGCCATGCCGCGTGCGATGTCCAAGGCGAATCTCACGGCCTGGCTGGTGTCCACGACAACACCCGAAGCGCCATGCAGCAAATTGAATAGCGACGAACGTGGCATGAACTGCAAAGGGCGAGGAGGATTAGATGGGATGCATGGATGTGGTAGTCCAATCCTACCTGACTGATTACCACCAAATTGGGCGGCGAGTTGCAGGCGCCAATGATGGGCAAAATATTGGGATGCGAGAAGATGCGCAGCTTGGGAAACTCCTCATTGAAGTCACGTGAAATGCGTGAAGTGCATTGGCGCAAGGCCAGAATCTGTAAGGAATTACAATTAGACTCAGAGACCAATACAAATATGGCCATAACAGCCACCCACCTTGGCTACAACGTCGTTCTTCTGCCAACGGCCACGCCACGTTTCACCCGACGGCGTCGCCGAGATCTTTGTGTGCAAGTCCAAATCTCCCATGCTGATGCCCTTGAAGCGCGACAAAGTGGCGTCGCGTGAGCGCGTCTTCATGCCCAGCCAGCTCTGCTCCTTGAAGCTGATGACCTTCAGCTCCTGGCCGCTCTTCTCGGCCAGATCCTGTATGCGCTTGCCCAAGCTGGGCTTGGCCTTGTCCACAGCCGTGTGGCCATCCTTGTTGGCAATGCTGACCAAAGCGCCCGCATTCAACAGATCCTCGCAGATCATGTCGTAGCCCCAGAAGCAGGCATAATGCAGCGGCGTGTTTCCATGCTCGTTCACAGCATTTACATCCGAACGTTCACGAAGCAACTGCAACGAAATTATGAATTAGTTTACAATTTAAAGGGTATTTCAAAGCTCACCATTTGCACCACTTCACGATGCCCGTGGGCGGCGGCCAGATGCAGAGGAATGTCATCGCCCATGTTGGTGGCATTGACACGAGCGCCGCGCTGCAGCAGCGTCTCCACGAGCTTCGTATGCCCCTCCTTGGCAACCCAATGCAGCGGACTGAAGCCGTGATCATCGCTGCAATGACAAATACCCAAAGAGAGAGTCTGTGAGAGCGAGAGCGGCAAAGGCAGCGCATGAGAGTGACGCAGTTATATACGCACACGCACACATGTTCGGTTCTGTGTATGTGTGCAACTTGTTTACACAACACAAGAATAAATCATGACGTCACGTCCCAATTGGTTGGCGACTATAGCCCAATTTAGCATTTGGCGAGCATTTTTTGCTTTTTTTGCACAGCTCAGCATACTATATGTCTGTTTTCTTATATTTGCACTAAGTTTAAACACTTTTAACTCGCTTTTACCCCAGATTCATGTCATGCTCCGTCTCATCCAGCCAGAGGCGCACTTGAATTGAGTTGCCCTCGCGGCACCAGTGAAAAATATCCTCCATAATTGCACTACAAATGTATATTATATACTTTAACAATGTTTTGACAACAATTGGCACCTTATTTACATTTAGAAACGTTTAAAAAGCGTAAAATTGCAGCAGTTGTTGCTCTGGCTCTATTGTTGTGCTGCTTGCTGGTCACATTGTTTTTATGCAGCGATAACAGTGAGGAGGACGAACGATAGCTATCGATATTCTCCACAATGTAACCGGCTGTGAACAGCTGTTATGCACGCGTGTCCAAGTGAATGCTTAAAACGTGCGTTTTTGTATATATTTAAATTATAAGCCACAATTGTTATATCTGAGAAGTATTAAAACTACACAATGAAACTAAGCACATATAATTTTCTAACTTCAATGGCCATCAAGGGCGTCAAGGTGGGCTACCCACTGAAGCTGACGGTGAGTTGTGCTTCTATCATGCTATTGATTGTTTCAAGTGCTTTTTTTGAACTTTTGCGCAGATTAACAAAAAAGATGTCATTGAAAGCGAATTCAATCCGGTGTTCATAGAGCGATTGTTGCCCAAACTCGACTGGTCAGTGGTTTACAGTGCCGCGCAGGTGGTGAGTGGAGAATGCATTAATCTCTTGAGTGGAATTCCTAGACTAAGCTGCAAACTCTCTTCCAGGCGGAACTGGCAGAAGACATTCCAGCAGCGCTGCCCGACAATGTGGCAGAGGACGAACATCTGCTGCAGCGACTGCACCATTTACTGTTCGAAATCGATGTGCTCGAGGGCCAGCTGGAATGCCCCGAAACGGGACGCGTGTTTCCAATAACCGATGGAATACCGAATATGCTCCTCAACGAGGATGAAGTTTAGCCCAGGGAAAATCAAAATAAATAATTTAAAAAAAAAAAACAATAAATAATACAAATGTTATAAATAATACAGAATAATAATAAACTTTAAAATTAACAATTAAAAAATGAATAATAATTATAATATTGATATTAACAATAATAAATTCATCGTAAGTTAGTTTTTAAATATCATTTTATAGTTTATTTCAAGCTGCAAAAAAGTTGTTAATACGAACACCAAAAAATAATCAATTGGATTTGTGGATGGAATTTGTAAGTGCATGGAAAAGACATGTGTACGATCTATATATATCTATATATAAATGGAATATGTATCGTGTATGTAGGGAACACATCGAGAGCAAATTGTAATTTGAAGTCAAGTTTGAGTGCTTCTTGGTTATTTTTTGGCACGTGAAGGATCTCTGCCAGGCTGAGACTAGTTGCATTTGATGTTGGCCCCCTTGCTGCGCGCATAGATGCTCCCCTTGCTCAGCTCCTGCTTGGCGCCCTTGCACAGCTCCGCATTGCGGCCAACGGCCTTATAGCCACGCTCGCCGCCTATGAGCCCAGCATCTGGGCCCTGGGCTGTCTGCTTCTGACAGAGCGTTGTGTTTGGCCCATTCCAGGTGACGTAGTCGGCGCTGGGTAGCAGGATATACACATATTAAATATATATATATATTTATCTTATGTTAAGACTCACAGCAGCAGATGCTCATCGGCTCCCTTGGCCAGCTGCGCATTGGCGCCCAGCGTGGCCATTCGTTCGATCAGCGATTGGAACTCTCCGGACTCCAGATGCTGCCCGTTGTCCAGCTGCGAGGAGTGTTGTCGCTGCCTGTGATAGATCAGAAAAAGTTATATATAGCACAGATATAAAAGTATTAAATGCAGATGAAAAATTTGCGAAAGCTTCAATTAATTTAAATTTAATTTTTATAAATTTTACAAACTTAATTTACAAAATTAAAAAAAAAAATCTTAATTTTGAAAATTAATTTATTTTAATTTTTTAATCTATATAAAATGTTAATAACTAAACAAATACTAAATAAAACTATTTTTTCTATCAATTTTCCTTCAACTTCATCCTCAGTTCGCAAATTTTTCATACAACCCTCGCACATACACATATTCACATATAGGTATTGGGTTTATAAATTCTAGCATGCCCACAAAAAAATGAAGTTAAATCAATAAACGTGCAGCAAAGCTAGAGCTAACAACAAACATGCACAACTGTACATAGTTTTAACGGCAAACGGTTAAACGGGTTAAACGGGCAGGCATACTTCAGTGAATCGGTTTTGGTGCGCGCGCGACTTTCAAATGCCTTCGCAATGGAGCTGGCCGAAACGCTGGACGATCCCATCGATGTGCTATACGAGGCATAGTTGATGTAGTTGTTGTTGTTGTTGTTGCTGTAGTTGTTGTTGTTGTTGTTGTTGTTGTAGCAGCTGGAACGCGCTAGTATGCTCTTGGTGGTCAAACGCTCGTAGCTGGGACGCGTGGGCGACTGTGCAGGCGAGGCATACGAGTGCGTGGATGCACTGGAAATGCTGGCAGCTGACACAGTCTGGCGGGCAGTCGTTGGCTGCTTCGACTCGGACTGGCAGACGGGTGAATCCTTGGCCAGCTGCTCCGGCGTTTGCACGTGGCTCAGGATGATCTGTGTGGTGGCCGTGGTGGGTGTGATGACATTGATGGATGGCAAATGGCGGTGTTGCTTATGTGGCTTGCTGCTGCTGCTCATTGATGATAATGATGATGATGATGATGGTGATGATGATGATGGTGATGATGGTGATGATGTTGAGGTGGGGGCGTGGCAGCAAGCAAGCAAAGGTGTTTGTTTTGTTGTTGTTGGTTGAGGCAGCAACAAAGTTTTACAAAGAAAATGGGCAATCGATTAACAAAACGAATAAAGCAGCAGCAGAAGGAGCAGCAGCAAAGGCAGACCCAAGGGTTATCGGATAGGTGTCTCTATAGCTATAGCAACAGCAAGCTGTGGCAGTTTCTCGCGCTACGCACCTGAGTGGGGCATCCACTTGATCCACCTTCAGCTTCATCTCACTCGCTGCTGGCTGGGATGTGCTCAGCGTTTGCTTCTGGCTGCGCTGCTCGTCCTCATCCTGCACGATTTGCAGGATTTGCGTGGCCCGATCCTCGGCATAGTTGACCGACTCCAGAGCCATCAAGATGATGCGTTCGGCTATGTGTGGATACTTTTCCTTGAGCAGCGATTCCACTAGAGAGTGAGAAGATGAGTTGGGGTAAGCGTGGCTATAGTCAAAGCCTCTACTCACTCTCTGTCTTCTGCTCGGCTGTGTATTCCTTGGGCCTGAGTGGTATGTGCTGCACCGCCTGCTCCTGCCCGGCTTGCTGCTCTGACTCCAGCTGCGGCGGCCGATTGTTGGGTCTGTGCGGCTGCTGCATGTCCCGCTTCACATAGCCCAGAGAGATCAGCTTCTCCGAGGCGAACTGCACGTTGTTGTCCGCATTAGCCAGGATGTCCAGCAGCAGCATCTCATCCGCCTTGGGAAATATGTTCTTCATGTATCTGAAGTGGGGGAGATTTTTATTAGTGAAAACCTAAATTGAAATTAATTTTTAATAAATTTAAATAGATTAATAAAATTAACAAAAAATAAATCATAATCAAATAATAATAAGAGAAGGAGCAATAGCAGATAAGGCTAAGATCTATGGAAAATTAAGCTACAGTAAAGCAAGATTAGAGCTATAAAAAGATATATATAAAACATATATGAAGATACAAAAGCCAAGCAAATTAACTTAAAGTGTAAGTTATACATTTAAATAATTTTCCACTTTTCCATTTTCCTTTAGCTAATTACTAAAGGTAAACAAACTGAGCCTCATCAGAGCCCATTGAGTTGGCTCTGAGCTCAACTGGCCATTAGCTAATTGCATTTCTCATGCAATTACAGCTCAATCTCGAATCGAATCGCACCTCAATTTCATTTTGGGCGAGGAGTGGGGCTTGGGCGAGCTGCGCCACTGCGGCGAGCCATGCAGACCCACAGCCACGACTCCAGCTCCAGCTCCAGCTCCAGCGCCAACTCCAACTGCTGCTCCTGTTGGCTGGTGACCGCTTTGCATGCTCATGAGACTACCGAAGCGGCCGCCGGGCAGGGGACTGGCCGTGCGTGATGTAACCGTGGCTCGACTAGCGCCCATGTCCAGCCGGCGCGCCGGTGGTGTCATATAGAAAGCGGAATTGCTGTGGAACAAGTGACGTTGGGCGGGGGGCGTGACGAATGGACCAGGCATGGTCACCGGATGCTTTTCCACCTGCAAAGCGCTGATGACGACAGCCTCGCGATTATAATAGCTAAAGTTAGTAAGCGGGTGTATTAGAGACAAAGAGAGAAAGAGGGAGAGAGAGAGAGTGTGTGTGTGTGTGGGTGCATTAAGCGGCAGCGTGTGAGAAGACATAGATATACATTTGTATATACACAGATTAGCAATAGGATACTTAAGCTATATCAACTACAAACATATTTATAGTAGTAAGCATGTCTTACCGCTTCAGCAGTAGGCGTATGTGATTCTCGTCGGCAGTGGGGAACATGTTCTGTATCTTGGTGACCACGGCTTGGGTGTCGCTGAACGAGGTCTCCTGAATGGTGGAGCGACGCGACATGTTGGAGGGCAGGCGGGCACGCTGTAGAGGCAAAGGCGAAGAGAGCTCCTAAACCAAAGACAAAAGACGAAGCTATAGAAAATGCTTGCTTGTTAAAGCACGAGCTAACGCCCACCAGTTGTCCGCGCGAGGAGGCAGAGAGCAGCGGACTCGTTGATAGATTGTGCAAGGCGCGCTCCTGGAAGGCACGCACGGCAGTCAGATTGTTGCTGGGATGCACCACATGGAAGGGTGAGCTGTGATGGGAGTGTTGCGCCAAAGGCTACAAATGACAGGAATAAAGAAACTAAAACAACAGCAGAGCAACATTTTGTGCGGCACTTAAAAGTATGCTATGAATTTTATGGATTTTCTGCTGCCCGTAAAAGTATGCTATAAAAAGTTTATGCATTTCAAATACACTCAAATAAGTATCTCGACTACAATATGTGTATGTATGTACATATATTCAATGAGCTCACCTGCAGCGCTATGGACTCTGTGGAGCAGCGTTCATTTTGCAACTGTTTGTAGCTGCTGCGTCCGGCGCGCGGATCCTCCAGCTGCATAGCCTTGGTCAGATAGTTTATGTAATAGCTGCAATGACATAAAAAGTGGCAAAAACTGCAAATCAAAGGCCATAAAATGCTACAGCGCACAGGGGTTGGCTGTGCTGGCTGGCTGGTGGTGAATTTCTCGATGATGGCACATTTGGGGAAAATGGTCGGGCACCAGGTAAAGGGTACGGCGAGACGAGACCTAAACACCGACACGTGCCAAGTAGCTGCCAAATGGCAGCAGCGGCAACTCACATTTGGCAGCTAATCGGGGTGCTGTGATTGCGAGACTGCGACGAGACGAGACGAGATGACACGAGACTTCTGACAAGTGCACACTTGAATTTAACGTATGACAGTCGCTGCTTAATTGCACCCACAGAGCCAAGGCAAGGCAAACAAATGTGCGCCTCTCGCTCGCCCGTTGGAGTGAAGCCCACATTAGGCGGAAGTGACACAGTTTATGCTCCAATCAGGCCAATTGACATCAAGTGCTGTGCTTGGCATAATGAATAGCACGTCAAGACAACACAAAAGTTACGCCAGGCAAAGCGCTATTTAAAGCGCTGCCTAAAAGCAGGCAATGGAATTTTTACAGCCTGCCTACAGCCCAGCGGCCTATTGTAGACAAGTTAATAAGCCTACATAGTGCTGGGCCATTAAAAATGTATATAAAATGTATATGCTTTACAGTCTCTTGACATTTAATAAGTTCACGGCAATCAATTCGCCCCAACGGCCGTCATGCCGTGCTCGTGCACAGCTTTAATAGGCGCCGCCTAAAAGCATGCAACGAAAAGTTGCCGCAGCTTGCATTTCAATGCAATTCTTCTATTTCTCTTGCTGTTTGCGTGCATAAATATTTATGAGGTTTGCTTTATGCATTTGCAGTTGCTGTCGCTGCTGTTGCTTACCAGTTGCCCGTCGTTTGATCGTATTTGCAGTCCCAGCCGGGCGGCAGCTTTTGATAGCCATTCGGTCCGCCTGCATCGCTCATATTTGAGTTTTATATTCTATTTTATTTTTGTTGAATATTTATGGCTATTTAAACGGATATTCGCAGCTTGTTTGCCAACTGTCTGCAACCCCGAAAACTTTGCTGGATTTGCCCTTGCCACTAAGAGCTTTGTAGTAGTTGTTGTTGCTGTTGCTGGGGGTTGTTAACCACCACCGAAACGTCGCACAACCACACACACTTACACACGCACGCTCGGTCGCTCGCACACAGACACAACAAGCACAGTTATTTTTGTTTACAAGGCGCAGCCGGGTAAAAAAAACCAAAACACGCACACACACACGGACAGAGAGACACGGCGTGCCGTTAGTGACAGGATTTGTATGTTATGCTCCTTGCTGTTGTCCTCGCCGCTTTTCCAACGAACGAACCGCGCTTGGCCAGCTTTCAACGTCTACTGACTTGGCCCGCTCGGCGAGATGCTGCGCGGGAGCGAGCTTTTCGCTTTGGCGCCAAGCTCCAGTTGCGCTCCAGTGTTGGGTAACGCTCGCATTGTAACGGCCGTCGCTGAGCTTTGCTTTGACTGCCACACACGAAGTCGCAGCAGGCACACAGCATATTCATAGACAGAGCACAAGCAAATACTTTTGACTGAATTCCTTATTTTCTTTCGGCAAAATATATTTATTGAAAAGGCAAACAAGATGTCGGTGATGCCGCAGGAAATACCCGTTACGCGTCTCACGAATACCTATCTGCAGGATGCGCTCGACGAGATGGCGGATGAGCAGAAGCCGAAGGGACCCACCAAGGCCGAGAAGAAGGCAAAGCGCAAAGAGGCGGCGCGCTTGAAAAAGATGGAAGAAAAAATGCTGATTCTACGCGTGAGCATGCAGATCTCTCTCTCTCTCTCTCTCTCTCCCCCCCTCTATATCATATTCTCCTTTTGCCTTCTCCTTAGCATGACCTCCGCACGGAGCTGGAGATCGGCAAGCGCATGGACCTGCGCGGCATGGAGGAGTGGAACGCCATTGCCGAGGAGATTAAGCTGGTCGAGCTGCGCAAGGAGCTGGTCCAGTGGGGCGAGAACGCCGAGCGCATTCTGGAGAACAAGAACGATCACATCAACATGCTCGTCCAGGAGCTGAGCCACACGAACGAGCAGCACGTGCGCAACTTCAGCCGGACCGTGGAGCTGATCGACCACATCAGCGAGTGCTACCAGGCCATGCTCGAGGGCAACAAGCACATGTACGAGCAGCAGGCGGAGGATCTGCTGAAGGAGTTCTACGACGAGGTGCACCTGCGCACCGAGGAGGTGGAGGCCATGCACGAGAACAGCGAGAACATCATCCACGCCTCGAACCTCTACACGCGCGACCAGCTCAACGACGACTACCAGATCTACCAGGAGCAGCGCGACGACTACGTGAACAAGAAGATCGCGGAGCGCTTCGAGATACGCGACGAGGTCGTCGCCAAGATGACCCAGATGCAGAAGAACCTGAACGACTTCGTCGACGCCCTGCACAGCACCGATCTGGACGTGCACAAGTACGAGCGCATCCGGATGCTGACGGAGCGCCAGCAGCAGTTCGTGGAGGACACCAAGAAACTGAACCAGGACGAGGTCAAGTACATTGGCATGCTCAACGAGATACAGCAGGACACGCTGCGCGTCGAGACCGAGAACAATGCCACCATCAACGATCTGCGCCTCGAGTTCGAGTACTTCTCGAACGTCCGCAAGAAGATCGAGGATCGCATGCACGCCGACCGCATCACGACGCACGAGAAGCTGCGCATCCTCAGCACCGCGTGCTACGAGCTCACCAAGGTACAGTCTTCACACTCACAAGTCTCCGTTCCCCACTTCTACTCTGCTCCACAGAAATTCGAGAAGATCGTGAAGAGCGGCGAGCTGCTGCTCGCGCTGTCCATCACCTGCCGCAAGCTGCAGACGGAGTCCGAGAAGATCATTGTGGGCGGCGAGGTGATCGAGCCCATCGACGTGGAGCCCGTGGACGAGAACTTCACCATCCAGACACTGGACATCAAGAAGCATGTGGATCTGCGGGATGAGGATCTGGTGATGCTGAACAAGAGCCTGAAGAACTTCTGGCGCCAGCAGGCCATGGCCCAGGCCCAGAACATGCTGCTGCTGGAGGAGAAGCGCAAACTGACCGAGGAGAACCAGCGCCACATCGACTTCATCAAGTCGATGAGCAAGACCGACAATGCCGAGGAGCTGCGCTCCGCCATGATCGTCAGTCCGTGCCTGAAGAAGATCCCAGTGCTCTTCGACACCCAATGCCGTTTCCACAAGCTGCGCATCAAGCGCGAGTCGCCCACAGCCGGACGCGATGCCCACCGGAGCGCAATGAAAACCATCCGATTCATCCTGCACAGCAGCAAATGCAGCCTGCATAACCCGGAGAAGGACGAGACAACTGAAGCACCAGAAAGCAAACAGTTCTTGCAGTACAGACAGCTCAGCTTGTAGTAGGTTCGCCTAAGGCAAATGGGAGTGGAGTGGACATGCGTAGAGTAGAATATGAGTGGAAATTGGGATCAGTTTGGGAGAGGAAATATTTATTATAAATTTAGGGAGATCTTATAGGAATAGAGAGTAAATTTAGTGTAGGTAGCTCCAGTTTGTAAGTTTTCCTGGATTTCACGCTCTTCAACGTGAAATACGAGCGGAATTCATTTGAGTAAATTTATATAAGTATAGGTATAGAATATAAGTATAGAACCTTTTCTGGAATTCACTTGAATGTGAGTAAAGTGAAATACGAGTAGAAACTGAGTTAAGTTATAGTTTATTTGTGTGACGAGAATTCATTTGAGTAAATATATATAGATACAGTGGGAATAGGGTGAGAATGTAGTGTAGTTAGATCAAATATAAAGAGTGTCCCAAAAATCACGCAAGATCTTAACTTTGCGCCATTTACAATACATCTGACAATTCAGGTCTATATGAAAATGAAGCGCTACTCGAACGAACAACGTATACTATATAAATCAATAAGAAACTTATGATTTTGAATTGTAAACCTGTGTTTTCTATCGAAATTAGTTCTTGCGTGACTTCTGGGACACCCTGTATAAGTTTTATAGGAATTCCCTTGAGCAAGAGAAATTCGAGTGGAATTAGTGGCAAAGACAACTTACACAGTTATAATTTGAGTAAATTTATATAGAAATAGTAGGAATAGAGTAAAAACTTAGAATAGGTCGATCATAAATTAGTTATATAAGTATATAAACTACAAGTTCAGTTTATATCAACTCACCCATGCAGATAAAAATATAGCTGGGTGGAATAGGAGTGGAAGTTTAGAGTAGGTATAAGATAGACTAGCCATAAGAGTGGAAGTCTAGCAAAAGTTTTTCAAGACTATATAAGGCATATATCATATAACTATATAGTACAAAAAGTGGGCTGACATTGGGGCTGCCTCATGTGATTATAATCATGAATATACCAATTCACTTAAGTGAATATTTCTTAAGGTGAAACTACAGTTAAAGAGTTTACAGTTACTTTATTGATATCATATGTGTGTGTGCGTGATATATATATATAAATTCACAGACTTACGTAAAAATAGGCGTGACATATTCAATTCAATTGTAGGCAGTTTAACACAGCTAGTTTATTAGCTCTCGATCAATCAATAATATCGCAAAAGAGTCTGATATATCATATGTCATATGTCATATCTAAAATATCATATGGCATGTATCATATGTGTTATATAATATGTCATATATCATATGGTATATGGTACCACATGTCATATATCATGTCATATGTCACAAATCATATGTCATAAGTCATATATCATGTGTCATATGTCATATGTCATATATCATATATCATATATCATATGGCAAATGTCATATGTCATATGTCATACGTCATATGGCATATGTCATATATCATCAGTTATATAATGTCATATATCATATGTCATATATCATATCTCATATAGAATATGTCATATGACATATATATGACATACCATATGTCATATTATGATAATTGATATATCATATATAATGTATCATATATCATATAACATATGTCATATATCACATATCATATATCATATACAATATACCATATACCATATATCATATATCGTCATATAAAAAAGGTTAACTGTACTTTCGAACTTAGACACTAATCAAATCCTTTGGTCAAGACAAATGCAAAAGCAAATTTAATTCACGGCATATGTGTAGAGTGTTTTGATCATGGCTGATTATGATATAGGCGCACTCAGTTGAATCTGAGGGGCTGGATCTTGAGGCGTTCGGCGAGGGCGGCGCAGGTCTTGAGCTGGTTCTCCAGGTACTGAATGCCGCCAGCCTGGTCGACGGCCTTGATGTTCTTCTCCTCCTTGTCGCCAGCCAGCAGCACGGGCTTCTCGGGATTGGTCTGTGGGGGAGGGGGGATAAAGGGCATTTAGTTACTCTCCAAACTTAAATCTCTCCAAGCTTCGGTTCTTACCGGCTTCGTGTTGCGCAGTATCGAGTTGAAGTCGGTCATGCGCTCCTCGAACTGGGGCGCAAAGCAGTTCGGATCGACGGCAATGAAGACTTGGCCCAAATTGGCGGCGCTGTTGGCGCCCGTGTGGGTCCACTTGCGGACGTGGGTGGAGTAGTTGGCGCCCGCCATCACGCCGGAGAGGATGTCCACCATGGCGCCCAGGCCGTAGCCCTTGTAGCCGGCGGTGAGCTCGGTGCCGCCCAGCGGGCATAGGCAGCCCGTCGCGAAGCCCACTTTGGCGTCGTTCGTGATGTTGCCGTCGGCGTCCTGGGCCCAGCCGTCGGGCAGGGGGGCGTCCTTGCGCACCTGGATCTCGATCTTGCCCACGGCCACCGCTGTGGTCGCCATGTCCAGCAGGAAGTGGTCGTCTCCGCAGGCCTTCGCGCCCAGCGAGAGCGGGTTGGTGCCCAGCGCCGCCTCCTTGGCGTTGGTGGGCGCCATCAGCGGCGAGGTGTTGGTCATGGACATGCCCACGAGGCCGTTCTCCATGGCGCGCAGGGCGTACCAGCCGGCCATGCCGTAGTGGTTGCTGCCCTTGGCGCAGACCCAGCCGACGCCCACGGTCTTGGCCTTCTTGATGGCCAGGTCCATGCAGTAGTTGCCGACGACGGCGCCCAGGCCGTTGAGGCCATCGACCCAGGCCGTGGCGGGCGTCTCCTTGAGCACCACCGGCACGGCAGCGCCGTCCGTGGAGTTGATGGCCAGATCGTTGATGTACATCTCCAGCCGGTTCATGCCGTGACTGAAGTGGCCACGATGATCGGCGGCCACCAGGAGATCGGCCTGCGCCTTCGCATGCTCCTCGGGCACGTTGACGGCCTTGAAGCAGTCGATCATAAAGCGGCGCGACTCCTCCACCGCCACCAGTTTCTCACTCGAACTCGACATCACGCGCGATAAGCCAAACAGCACTGCGAAAGATCAATTGAAATTGAGAATTTAGAATTTGACTTCAAAGATCCAAAGTCAAGCGAGGAGACGACGTGTTGCTTCCAGATACGTGACGAGCGAGCGACTAATTCGGAACCCTAAGGCACCATAAGCAGCGGGTCTGATAATTAGTCTAGCGCCTGCCTCACCAACACAGCGCTAGATCTCTAGAGAGACAGACAGAGAGGGAGAGGGAGAGAGGGAGGGAGGCGGGCAGAGTGCGCCCTCTTTATCGTAGGCTTCCATTTGTTGTTGTTGTTGTTGTTGTTTACTTTTCGTATTTTGGCAAAGCCCAAAATTCCTCTCTCCACTCATATTTGCCAGAGAGGCGTGTGCGTACGTATCTATATAGACTTATCACTTGTCGAAGTGTGTGTACTGATATATGTACCATAAAGATATATATGTTGGGCATATATATATATATATGTATATATGTATATATGCAGCACACGAACTTTGTTTTCTTTTTTTATAAATTCTCGTTAAGTTGCTGAATTTTGTCACGAAATGTGTTACAGCAGAGTGGACTGGGAATAGTTGGGAATATTATATATTTATAGCATAATAATAACAGGAAGACTGACCACATACATACATATATGCACTTAGAGCGAAGCTCATAAAATATTCTTCTCTAGCAGCCTTCACACAGAGCAAGCAATCTGGAAAAAACCTGCTTCAAATTGTACCTTATTATATATGTAATCAATACATATATACATATATATATATATATATATATATATTGTACATACATATATTCTTCTGTCTGGCGATACTTTTTGAAGCGGAGCTTCTGGCTAAAGCCAGACACAAAGAATATATAGAGTATATATGCATAGAAAAATCTTATATGTACATATATTAAGAGAAGATAATTCTCAAAGTAATATAATTCAGGCTCAAGACAGAAAATACCTAATCCATAATAATTATAAACTATAAAATCTGCAAGCTTTAGATTGTACTAAGACTAAACAGTTGAAATAAAATGATAAAAAATAAATAAAATAATTTTAAAAAAATAATAAAATAAATAATAAATAAAAAAAATAGTAATATCAAAAATAGTGTGTATATAAATAATAAAAAAATAATATGAGCAAAAATATAAAGAAATACATAATATAAAATAATAATTGATATTAGAAAATAAAAATAATTTATAAATATAGAAATTTAAAATAACAAAAATTAAATGTATATAAAAAGCTATACGCAAGCTATAATTTATATATAAATAACTATAATTTATATGCTAATTTATAAATAAAAAATAAATAAATATATAAAGAAATGCTATAAAAATAATTGATTTAAAAATATAAATAAATTTATATAACAATTAATTGATATTCAGAATAATTGTGTAATATAGAAATAAAAAAAAAATTAAATGTATATAAATAGCAATACAAAATCTATAATTATATTTAAATAACTAAATTTTTTATATGCTAATTTATAAATAAATATAAACAAATATGTATAGAAATGCTATAAAAATATAAAGAAATTGATATAGCAATAAATTGATATTCAAAATAATTTTTATGTAATACAGAAATTTAAAATAAATAAAATTAAAAAAATGAGTTGATAATAAACAAAAATAAAATTGAAAAAAAAATAAAACAGCATTTTTAATTTATATAAAAAATAATTATAAAAAAATACAAATAAATAAATTGCAAAATTAATAAATATAAAAAACTAGAAAACATAATTTAAAAACTAAAAAAAAAACTTTAAAATATTTAAAGTACTATAAATAATAAACGTAATAATAATCAATATACTATAAATAAATATAAATGAATAATAAACGTAAAATATAAATTAACAGCCGCTGATTAAAAATATAAATAAAAATAAGCTTAACAATATTAAGTAATTATCTATAAATAAAATACGTAATAAACCTCTCATTAAAAGCTGTTGATAATTCAGTTTGTCAATCAAAAGATCTTTTAAGATTTATGGCAGTATCTAAACCTTGGCTATATATACTATTGAGTATATGTAACTATATAGTTCTGTTATATATACTATATACGTAATTGAGATATAGACAAACGATCTCTTGCCTATGGCTGTGAGTGTATTTGCTCTGTCGCCTAGCCCTAGTCGCTGCCAGTTGCCTCTGGCAACTTGTCTCGCTGGGGGCTCGCAGCACAGCACATATACACACATCTATAACTCTCTCTCTCTCTATATATATAGTCAAATATTTGTTATTCAGCTATGCGTTTGTATTTCCAGTTTTATTTTGAATTTGTCGAGTCTGTCGCTGCTGCTGCTGCTGTTGCTCGTGTGGGTTGTTTGAGCATTTGTGTTTTTGTTGTTGTTGTTCGCTTGCTAATGACCTTGAACTTCACTTGATATCCATTTGAATAGGGCGCCCACACGGTCAGCCCATGGATGAATTAATTATGAGACAAACTGACAAATGGATGGGTTGATAAATGTGTTCGATTCATTGATTACAGTACAGCGTACAGCCCTAACAAAATATGCCACTCAAAGTGCTGCTAAGCGCTCTTAACAACTGCCACAAGCCCCGCCCCCTTGGGGGCCCAACAAAGAGGTGATAATGAAAGCGAAATTTGATAAGTGGGCGAGGTACAATAAAGTCTGGCGGCTTAAGTAATAGAAAACAAGGAATATACATATATGTATATATATGTGTGTGTATATACATACATATATACCCTATATATATATACTTTATCTGTCTTTGATAACCTTACAAACCGCTTCTTAGCTTCGCCAAGCACAGTGGGATTCTTATCAGCAACATATTGCATTTGGCAGCACTGGCACTCGCTTATCAAATTGAGAGACTTCGTCACTGCGCGTTTGCCAACACTGGTCAAGCTTTAGTTCATCAGTTGAGCTCAAATTTCAGCGCATATTCGAATTTTGACAGAAAATTAAAAGGCGAAATAAAAAATAAAAAAAAGTAAAACTATTTAAATTAAATACATTATATAAGTATATATATATATATGCACATATATAATGATATATACATATATATAAGTGAGTTTTTTCTGTCATTTGTCAGCGCCTATTTCGACTCTTAATTGAAGATAAACGAGTTTTTTTTTTTTTTTGACTGGACAGCGAGTGTTGAGTGCGCTTTCAATTAGACAATCAAATTGTCATTAGTCAAGTGGGGGAAGTGGAGCAATTGAATTGAATAATTGAATATGCTATAAATGATATATAAATGATATATAAAAGATATATTTGATATATACCCATTATATCTAACTATTATTATATATTTTATGAATTATTTGGCTTTGTTTTCCTTATCGATCACAATTCAAATACTCAATTTGCCACTACAGGCTTTGGGGAATACCCTTAATCTACAAACTCTGATTGGAGATGAGCAGTAAAGCTAAGGCGTCCACAATCAGAAGTCGAAGAATAGACTAGCCTTGCCATCTAGGCAGCTCAAATCACATTAAACTGAAACTCTATTGCATTTAGTCTGACTTTAAGACTTTTTAATAGACGTAAAACCCCAGACGCAAATTAAGTTTATATAAAAGTTGCGCGTCAGCTGCAGAATATATATTTATACATATATATTTATAAAAAAATATATATATCTAAAAAAACAATCTATGCAAAAATATTCAGTTTTGTTCGACCTCTTGTTGCTAGCTGCTTCTGTCGCTAATCATTTAATATTTTTATAAATTTATTAACTTTTTATTATTTCTATTTAAATTTAAGAAATATTTCATTTGAGTGTATTTAAATGTCCACAAAAATTAATTTAAAAAGTAATTTCTGTGGCTTCAATGATTTGATATAAATTATATACAAAAAAGTTATTTGAAAAGCTCTAAAAAAATATGCAAAACTAACTTTAAATTAATTAAATAAAAATATAAAAAAAAGGAATTTCTCTCTCTTAACATTCTGTGTGTAAAAAACATTTTTTAAAACTGCAAATAAATTTTGTAATAATTTTTTTAGCTCAAATATCAATCAGCAAAGAGCTAAATCTACTTTATTAATCTGATTTTTTATTTATATTTAATTTTTTTAAGTTTTTAACAAGCATTTTATCAGAATTTTGAGTTAAAGCTCGAATGAGTTAACAGTTTAGCAACTAAATCGAAGTTGTCCATAAAAACATTTGTTTATCTCGTAAAAATTCTCGGGTTTTATGAGTAATAAACAAAAATTCATTGATTAGAGGTGGGCGGGCGTTGAGCAACAGCTCAGGTATCTCGAGCTACATAAGGAACAGCTGATTTCATGCAACAACAACAACAACAAAAGAAAAACAGCTAACGCGACGCAGTCGGCGACTGTCAGCGCAGAGGAAGCTAAAGATAGGCATATAAATCATAGCGCATAGATAATAAACAATTGCACGCGTAATTAGAATAATGAATTCTCCACTTACCGCCCAGATTTGCATTGATTTTAGGCGCTGCAGCTGCGCCGTAGCGCCCACATTTCAGCGCTTGTTGTTGCTGTTGTTGTTGGCGCCTTTGAAGTGTTTGAATCGACCGCCGATTGACGCTGGCGTAGGCGTTGGCAGCGACCGCACGACGCGAGCAGCACAATGTCAACGATGTCATTGCAGCGAATATGGCGAAAAACGCAAAAACGTTCTAAAGTGCTAAAAACAAACAAACACGAATGCCAACGACAACAACAAAAAGCCAAAAACAGCTACAGAAACTAGTTGTAGCGCTACGTAAAACGCAAAAAATGGACACGTAAAGCAACAATAACAAGTCGATAAAAATCAGCGACTACGTAACGTGACCAAAACAGCTGACGTCGCCGTTAACGTTAGCGTCTCTGCGAGCGTCTCTGCTACTGCTGCTGCTGCTGCTGCTGCTCGTGTTGTTGCTCTCAAGTTTCGTTTTGCCTTTCGCCTTGCACTTTTTAGTTATTCTCTTAGCTGCGTCTGTTTCAGAACGTTACTCAAACGCGTCTTCTTCAGTCGCTTCGTTTGCCTTGGGAGATTGAGCGCGAATAGCGGCGAATTGCCCAACTCGAATGTTGTTAGCGCGACAATTAACTACACAAATACTACGTAACGTATAATTATTTACAAACGAAATGTTTACAACTGTTTTACGTAAATACTACAAGCAACAACAACAACAACAACCACAGCAACGAGAATAGCAAAAATATTGAGAGATTTGACTTGATTTGATTTATGTGTGCTGTGCGCCTCGTCGTGTTCCGTCGGAGCGCCAAGTTGAACTGCCATGAACTGAGTTGAGGAGACGTTCTCGTCGACGTCGACGTCGTCGTCTCCTATCGGACTTTTCCACACGGTGCCTCAAGCTCTGCGGCGATTAGCTCAATTGAATAAAAGTGAAATTTAAATTCATACAGAAATAAAATCTGCTCGCGCCATGCGTAGAAATGCGTAGAAGCCCAGGCGAAAGAGCGAGAGAGTGCCAGCAGAGAGAGCGAGTGAGACGGAGCGAGAGTGCGAGAGCAAGCGAAATGTGTGGCCTTCGACACAGTTGACGCGACGCCAGTGCAGTGCTTAACGTATATAGTATATAAATTAGCAACAAGCAGAGAACACTCGAAATACACTTGAAAGTTAATCAGTTAGTTATAGTTATGCTTTTACGCCAAAGCACAGTTCGTTTGTTTACATTGAGCGCGTGCAGTGCTGGAAAAGGCGACCTTAGCCAAGACACAAACCAGCTACGTACGAGTTCGGCGCCAAACGTAAGAGTTTGAAAAGCAGAGCTGATGAACGTAGTTGTTGTTGTTGTTGGTTTAGCTTAATATGGTAATTTGTATGCGCTGTGTGTGTTTCTGTGTGTATTTGTGTGTATATGTTAATATTTGTTTTCACCAGCTATGCGCAAAAATTATTATAATTTAAGTCACATTTCTATTTACGTATGCGAGCAACAGCAACAAAATTGTCAACGCTATGCGAGTTGACTTTATTTCTGATGCCCTGTAAATGGGAAAGGAGGGCATAATGTATATATAGTATAAGTAGGCGTATGGGCACTTATAGAATAAATAGATAAGTTCCTATAGCAATTATTATGAAAAGCAGTTAAAGCAGTGCCTAAACTGCACAATAGATGGCGCTCTACTGCTGTCAGTCCCATGCCCATTACAGAGTATGCTCTAGTCTTGTACACCCCAACATTCCTCACCTATATTATTATTTAATTGCTCAACTGGCAGCGATTACCGTTGTAGGAGATTCGCCTACGCATACAGGTGCGCGCTATCAGGCCGCTTTAGGCCTCCAGCCAGCCAGCTCCACTCAATGGGCCATAGGGCCAAAGATTTTCGACAGACTCAAAATTGTTGATTATTTATTTTTGGGCAAATGCCTTGCGGCACAAAAACAATAAATTAACAGCAAATGCTAACAAAACAAACAAACGATAACAAACACGCACGACAGTCTCTCTCTCTCTCTCTCTCTCTCTCTCTCTCTCTCTCTCTCTGTGTGTGTGTAATCATATGTCATCATCAACAACATGATGGCATATTGTAGAACCAACTGCTGAGTCAGAGTTGACATCCAAAAGCCACAAATTGGGGCCGACTCTGGGGGCTCCAAACTGGGCTTTAGCTTTGCCTCCAGCTCCTCTATTGCTGTCTCTTTCTTGGCTACATATGCTGGTGGCAAGAAGGGCATATTGGTTCTATGTTAGTATTTTTCGATTGGGTATACATAAGTCGGGTATTACTAAATGGAATGCTACTGAAGTTAGAGATATTCCAAAATATATATAGAGTATATAAGTTATATCTATGATATCTGTATACCCATTCGTTATATACTTAGCTGTATCTCGAAAAGTTTTACAGCTAGAAGCTTGAAATTTGGAATGTAGCTAAATCTTGAGCTTACGAATGAATCAATTAAAAATTGTATATACATGCCTATTGTGGGCGTGGAAAATGGGAATGAGAACTCAGCATTGTCAATGACTCTTAAGCTGAGATGTGAAGTTTCTAGATATATTGATGAAATATTATATATCTATATATATATATATATATATATATATACTATATGTACTATATCCCATAGTATAAATCTAAAACTTCTCGAGTTATAGTACTAGAAACATCTGGTTTTAGTACTAGAATCGCCCGCTGCTGGCAGCTGAATCAGAAATCTAGAAATCCCTCTAGGGAAAAACTCAAATTGAAGGCATTTCAGGTGGAGCAGCCCAAGCCTCGCTCATGCTGAGCGCGTATTGGGCAGTCGCTCAAGCTCGACTGCAACGTTCTCTTGCTTTTGTTGGCGCTTTCGAGTCGATTCCGCTGAGCGCATTTCGCTGCAGAACGCCGGTCGAGACAGACGCAAGCCGAGCGTCCAAATTGATAAATAATCAGCACGTTCCAGACACAGAGAGAGAGCGAGAGAGAGAGAGGGAGAGTGAGAGAGAGAGATATTTGAAAACAAGCTACTAACTAACGGCTGTTTAGTCTTTGCTAAAAAAAAAAAGCCAATCGACGAGTCGCCAAGCTAATTGCCTTGTTTGTTGTTTCTTTGGGTTCGTTCAGCTTTCGTTGCCAAAAACCAAAGAAAAAGCGTAAAAAAGTTTTTCATTTGTGAATCGGGCATTCGATCTGGCCTTGCGGAACTTTCCGGGTGAGTACTTAAAATACTTAAAATACAATTTCAGTTTGGCATTGAGCGGAAGCCAGAAATAATTGCACTTAATTGCAGTCGACTGAATATGGCCAACTCGAACGTGAAAATCGTCGAATCGAAGCTGGATCTCTTCCAGGCGGCACAGCACTACGCTCTGGCCCATGCCGTCGACTCCTCTTTCGCTGCCGTCCGTGGCTCCCTCGCCTGGCAGTTCGCCCTCGTCTACGGGGATGTGGACGATCTGCGACGGCGGCGCGTCACCAGCGGCAACTGCGTCGTGCTCGAGCACAATGCACGATTCGTCTACTATCTGGTGACGAAGGCCAATCTCTATGCCAGCAGCAGCTACGACGACGTCCAAGCGGCGTTGATATGCATGCGAGAACATATGGTGAGTGGGCGAGAGAGAGGGAAAGAGAGAGAATTGAGAGTGGTAGATAGTTGGAGAGTGTGGAGTACAGACAATGATGATGGATGATAAAAGATAAGCTGCGTGTGAAAGGGAGAGTGGATGAGTCAGTGGAGAGGACCCATACATACGTATATATATTAGATTAGTTTGTTAGGCAGCTAGACAGACAGACAGACAGACAGAGTGGAACATAGATATGGAAAGAGTTGCATTAAATGAGTTTAGAGAAACATATGTTGGAGTGACAATGATAATGGAACAGCTGTTTAGAGCTGGAATGATAGAGAAGGATGGAAAGCTAGAGATAGAGCGGGAGTGAGAGAATGTGGAATGAGACAGGATGAGATAGATATATATATATTGTTGTATATTAGAAGAGAGAGAGAAAAGGATGGAGAAGGCATAAAAAGATATAGAGAGGGAGAGAAAAGAGTATGAGATACACTATGATGAAGATATATAGATATTGGGAAAGAATAAAAGAGAGACGGAAAGGGAGAAAAGAGAGAATGAGATGTAGATAATAAGATAGATATAGGTATGGTTAGATTTTACGAGAGAGAGAGAGAGAGAGATGGGCATGGAGAAAGAATAAGAAAGGCCTAGAATGATAGAGAGGCAAAGAATAAAACAAGAGAAAGGCAGAGATAAGAGAATGAGATATGCTAAGATTGAGATATATAGATATTGACAAAGAATAAAGAAGAGAGAAAGAGAGAGAGAGAGAGATAGAAAAGGGAGAGAGAGAGAGAGAGAGAGAGATAGAAAAGGGAGAATGGTATATACTAAAACAGATATCGATATTGATGAAGATTAAAAGAGGGAGATAGAGAGGGAGAGATAGAGAGAGAGAAGTCTTCTTCAAGAAGCATAGATGGTAGAGAAGCAGTGGGACAGAGAGCTAGAGAAACAGCTAGAATAATAAACTGGCAGAAAGGTAAAGCTATTAGCATAGAAAAGTGAAAGAAACAATATACGAGAACTTAGAGAAGTTGTGACTCGATATAGAATATACAGAAGTATATATAATATATATAATATTGAATACAATACAGAGAATAATATATAAACAGAGCGAAAGCCATAAACCCACTTGGATAGTGCCCGGATACTAAATTAGTTATTATAATCAGTCTAATAATTCAGTTAGGGTATCCAAAGGTCGGCTATGCCCGTGCTCTGTTTGCACAGCTTCTCGTTAATTTACAGTTAATTTGTTGTGGCATCATAAATAAGTAAGCAGACGTATTTATCTAGCTATATATAGAGAGTGAGAGAGAGAGAGAGAGAGAGATGGAGATATGTTAATTAATCAGATTCCACTTTTGTCAATCACGCAACGCAGCGGAACCATGAAATCACCAAAGTGGCGATGCCGCGCATCTGCTGCGACGGCGACGCGGGCCTCCAGTGGAAGCAGGTGAAGCGCATCATGCAGCAGATATTCGCGCACAGCGAGTATCCCATTGAGATCATGATATGCGAGCACGACGACATAACCCGAGAGGTGAGTGGAGTGGAAGAGTGGGTATAGAGAGATGGAGTGGGTATAGAGAGGTGCCTTTGTCTCGCTTCCAGCTGGCTGCGCCCAAGTGTCAGATAACCGAGGCGAAGGGCAATCTGTTCAGCGCGCCGGAAGACTTCGCCTTGGTGCACTCGGTGAGCGCGGACTTCGCCATGTGCGCGGGTATCAGCCTGCAGTTCCGCTGCAAGTACGGCCAGGTGGACGAGCTGAAGCGCCAGCAGCGGCACACGGGCAACGTAGCCGTGCTGGAGCAGGGCGGACGCTACATCTACAACCTGGTGACCAAGGAGCGGGCGCACGAGAAGTGCACCTACACGGCCCTCTACTACGCGCTGCTAGCCATGCGCGAGCATATGGTAAGCCCGTGAGCTACACAGAGAACTATATAGAGAACTAAAGCCATTACCCCATTCCCAGCGTGAGCATCTGGTCAACAAGCTGGCCATTCCACGGCTGGGCTGTGGCATCGATCGCTTGGACTGGCTGCGCGTGCGCAGCTTGCTGGAGCTGGTCTTCGTCAGGGATGGCGTGGATATCATAGCCTTCTTCTACCAGCCGCCCAGCATGGAGCGCGACACCATCAAGGTCATCTGCCCCACCTGCAGCCACATGAAGCTCATGCAGCTGCCGCGCAGCGTCAGCTCCTCCCGCCAGTCGCTGCACCGGGAGAAGACGCCCTTCTAGGCGCCCAGCAATTTCTTTGTATATATATATCTGTTACCTTCTATAACATTCGCAATGGGTTGCACCGTTACTTATATCTAGTTCTTAAGAGTTTTGGCATCGCACAGGAGCATCACATTTATCTTAAGAATATTTATATATATATATATGTATATAATATATATATGTATATTGACAGCGAATAAAAAGACAACGCCTGCTAGCTGGCTCTAAACGCACCAAAAATGTTTTTCAAACTGTCAGAGTAGGCCATGAGTTGACTCTCTGCTTATGCTCTCGAGTCTCGAATGCCTCGCTCCAGTAGCAATTGCTTACTTGTCCAGTCAACATCAGAAAATAATCCAAATAATCCAAAAAATGTCTTCTCTTAAAGTTGCAGAGATTCGTCGTTCCTTCTGCCGCTCCTTTGTGCACAGCATGTCCGGCTTCAATATACGCGAGGTGGAGGGCGATCTCTTCTCTGCACCCAAGACCCACTCGCTGGCCCATTGCGTGGGCGCTGACCTGGCCATGGGCGCGGGCATCGCCGTCAAGTTCAAGGAGATCTACGGCAAGCTGGATGAGCTGAGCGCCCAGAAGGCGCGTAGCGGCGAGATGGCGCTGCTGAAGGACAACGAGCGCTACATCTACTACTTGGTAACCAAATCGCAGAGCTGGGGCCTGCCCACCTACGAGACGCTGCAGTCGTCGCTGGAGAAGATGCGCGATCACATGGTAGACAGAGATAACTATATACATATATATATATATATACTATATCTGATATTCCAACTAACTGCAGGTCAAGAACGACATTCATAAGCTGGCCATGCCGCGCATCGGCTGCGGCATCGACGGCCTGCAGTGGGAGCGCGTCAGGGCCGTCATCAATGATGTCTTCAAGAGCGAGGACGTCGACATCACGGTCTACAACTACGTGCCGCCAGAGCAGCAGCGCGCTATTTAATTTAATGCATTCTTAAATTTATTGTTTATTTATTCGCTGGTGCATAATTATAGACTGTCAATTCGGCGGCATCTGCTTGAAACACTTCCGCCAGCAGGTCTCTTACTTTAGCCCAGTTAAGACCGTCCAGGCCGCAGCCGATCCTGGGCAGCGCCAACTTGGTCACATTGTGCTTGGCCTGTGTTGGGAAGCCAAACTGTTATAATTGCTATGAGCAGTGCTAGCTCTTACCATGTGCTGCCGCATGGCGCTCAGGGAGCTGTGGAGCAGCTGGTAGGTGGGTTTGCCCCAGCTGTTCTGCTTGGTTATTAGATAGTAAATGTAGCGTCCTTTGAACTCCAACACGGCCACGCCGCCAGGCTGCACCTTTTGCTTCTCCAGTTCAGCAACTTTGCCAAATTTATTGCTGGAAAATATACAAAAACAAAGTTAATAGCAAAAGAAATTTATCCTAAAAAGTTACCGAAACTTGACGGCGATGCCTTTGCCCATACGCAAATCGGCGGCAACGCAGTGACACATGGAATACTCCGGGCCAGCCGAGAATAAGTCACCATTGACTTCTCTTATTTTGAAATCCGACATATTCACACTAGCTTTAGGTCAAGCTTCAATGAAAATACATTTTATTCAGGCCAATTTACAAATATTGCCGCGCGAAAGCACGCGAAAACGTTGGCATGCGAATGGCAAAACAGTTGAATGAACAAAACAGCTGATGAGTTGGTTTTACAGCATTGGTAAGTGTTGAAAAGCGACGGAGTATGGTTTAGCCACTGGTAACTGCTCCTTTTGAAAAAGACTGAAAACCACAAATAAATAAATTAATTATGAATATTTATAATAATAAAAGTCCATTTGCATTAGGATAAAGTGCAATTAGGATAAAGTGCAATGCAATTGAATTTATATTTGATTAACATGATACAGAAATCACCTATTGTGACTTCACGATCTGCTACTGGCAGTATTAAATCACAGCTGTGATATAATACCAAAAAAAATACCAGTGTTTGATAACAAACTTAATATTGCAGTTTAGATAATGTTACTTTAAGTTTGTCTTTCGGTTGTTAAATGAGCTTTATTTTTAATTTTATTGCTGCTTTTGTACGCAAAATGCTGGAGCTGCTGCAAATCGGGGGCAAACTAACGCACACGCTGAGCATTTACGTCAAAACCAATACGGGACGCACACTGTCCGTGAACTTGGAGCCGCAGTGGGACATCAAAAACGTCAAGGAGCTGGTGGCGCCCCAGCTGGGTCTGCAGCCGGACGAAGTAAAAATAATATTCGCTGGCAAGGAGCTAAGCGATGCCACAACCATTGAGGTAGGCTCACAAGCAATACCATAACAGAGCTATATAAATATTATATATTCTGATTCCAGCAATGTGATCTCGGGCAGCAGAGCGTGCTGCACGCCATCCGCCTGCGTCCGCCGGTGCGTGAACGCAAGGCCAGCGCCTTGATGGAGGAAGAGCCAAGTCCGGAGGAGCCGTCAAAGCCGTTGAATGAAACCCTGCTCGACCTGCAGCTGGAGAGCGAGGAGCGCCTGAACATCACCGACGAGGGTGAGCAGCAGATGCCATTACCCAGCCCAGCTTTGTTTACCTTTCACTCACCTTCGCAGAGCGGGTGCGCGCCAAGGCGCATTTCTTTGTCCACTGCGGCCAGTGCAACAAGCTGTGCAAGGGCAAGCTGCGCGTGAGGTGCGCCCTGTGCAAAGGCGGCGCCTTCACCGTGCACCGGGATCCTGAGTGCTGGGATGATGTGCTGAAGGCACGGCGCATACGCGGCCACTGCGAGAGCCTCGAAGTTGCGTGCGTGGACAACGAGGCGGGCGATCCGCCCTTCGCCGAGTTCTACTTCAAGTGCGGCGAGCACGTCTCAGGCGGCGAGAAGGACTTTGCCGTGCCCCTGAATCTAATCAAGAACAACATCAAAGATGTGCCATGTCTAGCCTGCACGGAGGTCAGGTGAGTGCTGCCGCAATTCTTCGACTTCTTATCTTATCAAGCTCTTTGCAGCGACACTGTACTGGTCTTCCCCTGCGCCTCCCAGCACGTCACCTGCATCGATTGCTTCCGTGACTATTGCCGCTCGCGCCTCAGCGAGCGCCAGTTCATGCCGCATCCCGACTTCGGCTATACGCTGCCCTGTCCGGCTGGCTGTGAGCACTCCTTCATCGAGGAGATTCATCACTTTAAGCTGCTGTCGCGCGAGGAGTACGAGCGCTACCAGCGCTTCGCCACCGAGGAGTTTGTGCTGCAGGCAGGCGGCGTGCTCTGCCCGCAGCCCGGCTGTGGCATGGGTCTGCTCATCGAGCCCGACTGCCGCAAGGTGACCTGCCAGAACGGCTGCGGCTACGTCTTCTGCCGCAACTGCCGGCAAGGCTACCACATTGGCGAGTGCCTGCCCGAAGGCACCGGCGGCCCCACTTCCAACTCATGTGAATACACCGTCGATCCGAATGTGAGTAACTCTCGCTCTCGCTCCATATGGACTTGTATAACCATCTCCGTATATCGCACAGCGTGCCGCTGAAGCTCGCTGGGAGGAGGCCAGCAACGTAACAATCAAAGTGAGCACCAAGCCCTGCCCCAAGTGCCGCACGCCCACCGAACGAGACGGTAAGCTAGGCCAGATTATGGCATCTTATACAAGCGCAGCCTTCGATAAGCTCTCCTCTCACTCCCCTTCCAGGTGGCTGCATGCACATGGTTTGCACACGCGCCGGCTGCGGCTTCGAGTGGTGCTGGGTCTGCCAAACCGAATGGACGCGTGAGTGCATGGGCGCCCACTGGTTCGGCTGAGCAGAGGCCCTACCGAGACAAACTCTGCTTGTTGTTTTTATTCATGTTCCAAATCTGCTGGCTGTATATATATATATGTATATTTGAAGACTGTTAAGAGTTGCGTGAGAGAAAAGTGCATGAGCAGGCGCAGCCTGCAGCCCTACACCAGATGGCAAATAAATTTGTGAAAGTTGTTATATATATATAAATATATATGTATTTTATGATATGTATCTGTAGAGTATAGTTATGTATAGGTAGCTTATATCATATCCATGATATATATAAATGTATCTGCAGATTATAGTTATATATATATATATATATATATATATATATATATATATATATATATATATATATATATATATATATATATATATATATATATATATATATATATATATATATATATATATATATATATATATATATATATGTATATATATTATTATAGTTGATATCATATCCTTGCCTACATTCTGCACGCCTTCACACCCTGTATGCCGTCTAGCGAATCAATAACATAAACACCCTTGACTATGTGCGCCTCTAACTGGGTATTTCACCATCCATCCGCAGCACCCTACCCCACTGTATAATGCCGTTGCGTGCGCACACGCTTTGTTTACGTTTTTTTTCTCTTCCTTTTGCGCTTTGCTGCTTAACCTCTGTAACGTTGTCGCCCACAATATTTTTGGTGGCTTTGCTGTTGACTGTAGAAACCGCAAAACACAGCACGTGCATCCAGAGCGAGAGAGAGAGAGAGCGAGCTGCGTACAGTTAAGCGCTCTTAAGCTCTCTCCCAGATTTAATCAATAATAACGGCGTGTATGAGCAAGTAAATATGTGTGTGTATATACATACGTACATATGTATATATTATTATATATACATTGTGATCAGTCACATCAGTCTGCCAATACTTGCTTTATATTAGGCCCCATAATATGCGCTATAGTTTTTATCGCCTATGCCAGCCGGAGACGCATCAATAAAGCAGG
The DNA here is from genome assembly GCA_018903745.1 of Drosophila repleta. Lineage (NCBI taxonomy): Eukaryota > Metazoa > Arthropoda > Insecta > Diptera > Drosophilidae > Drosophila > Drosophila repleta. The sequence goes on along the minus strand of JAEIGN010000753.1, from coordinate 3,946,251 downwards.
CGCATACATACCCATTGATAACATGACTCGCACTGAACCAGGGAAACCCCTACGGGCGCTTGCTACAATACTTGGCTGCGCACTCGCTCTCTTTCTACTCGTGCGCACTCTGTACATGTGTGTGTGTGTGTGGTGTTTCCTAGTTTTTGTTTTGGCTCGCTCTGTTTTTGTTCGGTTTCTGTTTTGTGCTCTAATTTCGTAAGCAAAGTAAGTGAATTTACAAATGACATTTGCGCGAGTGAGAGAGAGTGAGAGTGAGAGCGAGCGAAGCGGGTTTTGCGCCCCACTGCAATTGCCAAATGCTCTCGCACTCGCTCTTGCCCGCTGCCTCCTTCACTCTCTCTCTCTCTCTCTATGTCTCTGCCTAGTTCAGCCTCAGCGAAAGCTCGCTGGCTCGCTCGCGCGTGTGGGCAGGTTGCCCATCGAATCGGGTCACACAGTTTGCGCTGGGTTCCCAGTGCAGCACAGCGGTTATTGTTGTTGTTGTAGTGTTTGCTTTTTGCTTGGTTCTTTTCGCTATTGCTTCTTCCCCCTTTCGATGTTGGTGCCGTTTCGCTGCTTTTTCGCCGCCGTCTTTTGCCAGCTCTGCTTCTTTATATTTCGGGGGTACGCTGGCAACACTGCTGAGGCTGGCTGGCTGGCTGGCTGCCTCAGTGTATAAATGGTAGCGCGCTAACCGTATCGCATTTCAGTCTACGTTGGACTTTGGCGCGCGTCGTACACGCAGCGCATACGTAACGCATTTACATTCAAGGGTTAAACAGTCGGCAACGCCGCTGCCACCGCCACTTGGCAATGCCCATGTGAATGTGTGAATTTCACTGTGTGTACATGTGTGTGTACGAATGCGAGTGCTGACAGCTTCGATCGTTTGCGGCTCTTCGATTTTTGTGCGAGAGCGCGAAGAGAGCGCGTGAGCTCTTGAGCATTCACAATATACACATATAAAAGCAGTTCAAATGCATATGCAACACTTCAAATCTAACGGTATTTTGAATTGAAAAGAACAGTAAACTGACAATTGAGTGTGAGAGAAAGTAAATTGATAAAAAGTAATCAAAATTCAAATAAACAAATAAACTTTAAGTGCAGCAAATAATAAAAGTAACGTTTTTAGGTAAGTATTTATTGTTAGAATTTATATACATTCATATATAAATTGTATATAAAATATTTTTATTCAATTTTAATTATATTTATAAATAATATAAAGTATTTATATACCATTATTATTTTTTAATATTTTTATTTAATTTAATGTACATGTTTTATGTTATAACAAATTTCAAAATAAAATTCTGACCGCTGCGCTGCCCCATATCCTGTGCTGCATTATTTTTCACACACTCAAAGCTTGCGCTCTGCCACGCACTTGCCCCAATTATTGCCAAGCATCAATAAGAATAACAACAAACACACACCAATGCATTAGCAACAACACATGCTCACACACACACACGCACGCACAGCTCTCAATTAAAATTGCATTTGCAAAAAAAAAAAGCAGACTGCAGCATACATTCGGGCACTGTCAATATTTGCTAGCTGAAGTGCGCTCGCATATTGTGACGTACACGAAACGACGTCAACGTAACAATTACTATATATGCGTAAGTATGCGTGTGTGCATGTGTGTGTGTGTACATACTTGTACTTGTGCCTGTGTACACTAGCATCAGCGCTGGGCAACTGGGCAACTGTTAAAAAGTGGAGAGCAGAGCAAAGCATTAATGAAGCTGCGCTGAGCTGAGCTGAGCAGGCGGCAGGCAGGCAGCGAGGCAGCTCGACTCGATTCGGCGTGGCTGCTGCTGTCGCTGTCGCTGCCGCTGCTGCTGCTCCTCTGTGTGTGTTTTTATTGATTTATATGCGCTAGAACTGGGCGGCTGAGCGGCTGGGCTGCTGGGCGGCTGTTGCTGTCCCGACACATACACAGCATCCCATGCCGTACAGCTTCCGTTTCCTGCTGCTCGCTTGCAACGATTGAGAGCGTGCGAGCGAGAGCGCGCTAGTTGGCACCTAAGCCCCATTGCCCATTGCAGCTGCTCAGCACAGCACAGCAGCGCGGCTCATTTCATTTACAGTTTTCTGTTTCATTTTTTTACAGTTTTACAGCTTGACACACGCACTTAACATAACCCGTTTCAATTGGCTCTCGCCGTCTCTCTGCCGGCTGAGCGCGCGCTCTCTCTTTATGCTCTGCCGCTGCCTCTGCCTCTGCCTCTGCTGTGCTCTCTCAGCGCTTGTTTACATTTGCATTGATTATGTTATTCTGCCTCTGTATGTGTGTGTGTGTGTGTTCGTGTGAATGTCTGCTAATAGAGTTGCTGCTCTGCCGCCCCCCACTCCGCTCTCGCCTGCTCCGCTTTGGCTGTTTTGCTAATTTCTTTTTGCCGCCAGCCAGCAGGACATCTTCAAAGTCGTCGAATCAATAAATTGACACACCCAATTCATCAAAATAACACAAAATAACTATTATATTTCTATATATAGAAGAAAATGTATTGGAATTATTCAATAATTGGCATGCGTCAGTCAGCTTCAGCTGCACTGTGGCTGCTGGCAGAGCAGCCCACTTCATACTTTGCCCTCTCTCACTCTCTCGCTCTCTCTCTCTCTCTCTTTCTCTCTGTCAGCATGTATGCACTTTTGCGGCTCATTAACGGCTGCCATGCGACCAAAATGCCTTGCGGTTCTCATGCATTCATCTTTATGCACGCACCCACACACACGTAGCTCGCCTGCACTGCTAAGTAGCTGCTCTCCTTCTCCTTCTTCTTCTTCTCCTCCTTCTTGTTGCTGCTGCACAGCAGCTGCCCAATCATGCTTAACAGCTAAACACAAGCATTCAGAACAGCATCTATCTTCAGCTCCTTCTTCTTCAGCTTCTTCTTCTTCTTCTTCTTCTTCTTCTTCATCGATGCTAACCACATTTATGCCAAACACTTCAATTAGACATTTCGAACCTGCATCTGCAAATTGCTTTGGCATTCCACTCAAATAATTTCGAAATGTAATTCACACAACTAATAATAACTGAAAGCAAGTGAAAGCTTTGAGAGATGCCAAATAAATTGGCATAAGATAATATTAAATTTAATCAATATTTAAAAGAAATTGTATTATTTTAATTACGCTATAATAATTTCTTTTTATTTTCTTTAAACTTACATTTAAATGTTGTCTCTTAGCAGCAAGCCAGCTTTAAACTGCTTTAGCAGCTGCAAACTTAACATTGCATTAACAGCAAATGAGCATAAGAGTGAATAAGATGCTGTTAAGCCTAACAGCCGCCAGCCTAGCTTTAAACGAGCTCAAAAGAAGCAAAGACTTAACATTATGTTATACCTATAACAGCTGCCAGTCACTTAACATAAATCATAAAACAAGTCAAGCAAATACCAATAAAAATACCAAAACTCAAGTCGAATTCGCTTAAATTTGCAGTGCCTACTTCAAGGCGTTTGCTCTCCCATCTCCATAGACTTGGCTTGGCGGCAGCTTCAGATGCTGAAACGATGGGCCATTATGTTGTCTGTCATATCCTGCGGGCCTCGCGTCGTGTCCTGCGGCTTTATTGAGCATTAAATGTTATTGTTTAGCATTAATTGAATTGCGGACGCATACGAGTCGAGCAAATTAACGCCGGACACCCAGCCCCGCCGACTCCGGCCGTGAAGTATTCAAGCTTTAACATTTTACACGCTTCGTTCGCTTGCAGGACAGCGCAGGACACGTCACAAAATCAATAAGAGAGAGAGAGAGAGAGAGAGAGAGAGGGACACATGTAATTGGATAGCCCCGGACGGGCACTGGGCACAATATGGCCGGAACGGCAACTGTTAAGGGCACGGGGCAGTCGACTTTGCCATTCTTACTGTTGCTGCTGCACGAGCGGCGCCTCTAAGTTGCCAGGACATCCCCACACGGCCAGCATGTCGGACCGCTACGCCGCCAGCTACTACGAGCAACTGCATCCGGCCCAGGCCCAGGCCCAAGCTCAGGCTCAGGCTCAGGCCATGTCTCACTATCCGGGCTATCGCGGCGGCTACGGCGGCAGCGCCTACAATCCGTACGGCTACGGCTACGGCAGCCACAGTCCGGGCCCCGGCTCTGGGCCCGGTCACGGTCACGGTCACGGCCACGGCCACGCCCCCTACGTGCCCAGCTACTACCGCTACGCGCCCTACGCCTCGCCCCACTACAGCCAGCCGCATCACGCGGGCATGTTCACGCCCGCCGGACAGCAGCTGATACCCTCCAGCGTGCTCCACTATCCGCCACGCCCACACGCACAGCACCCAGCCTACCAGCAGCATTACGAGCAGCCAGCGCCTGCGCCGTACAGTGCTTCCGCCTACGGCCAGGGGCGCGGCTTCTCCGCCTATCAGCCTGCCACGCCCACGCACTATGGCACGTCCGGACGCTCGACGACGCCGGCACCGAACCGCACCGTGCTGCCGCCCAACTACCTGGAGCCCTTGCGCAGCTACACAGAGCAGCACCAGCAGCACCAGCAGCAACAGTTGCAGCTGCAACAGCAACATCAGCAACCGCAGCCCAAGCTGGAGGAGCTGCAGCCGGAGCAGATCAAGCTGGAGCATGAGGCGGAGGCCAGTTCACCCACTCAAAGGCTAACCACTTCGCCGCCACTGATCAGCGCCACCGGCACGGACAGCGGCATCAGCAACTGCAGCACGCGCGCTCGCAGCGACAGCAGCCAGAGCACGCCCGTCTACAGCGGCGAGTATCCGGTGAATATGTCCGTGGAGTCAGCCTCCTGTGTCTCCTATCACTGTCCAGCCGATGGCCGAGACTACGAAGAAGAGCAACAACAACAGCAACAGCAGCAACAACAGCAACAGCAGCAGCAGCAACAGCACGTGGAGGCAGCAGCTGCTGTCGATATGCCTGGTAAGTTGTCAGCATTTGCATTACGCTCCATTTAATGTACAATTATGCGGGGCGGGGGTGGGGGCGGGGCAGTGATTGTAAATTTATGCAAACATATGTCAGACTAGATTATGTAACAAGTCACGAAACCAGCAGCCCCCAGGCAGGCAAGACAGCCAAGGCAGCAACGCCCGTAAAGCTGTTAAAAACAGAAATGTAATGTTAAAATAGGCAGCAGCTGTTAACAGCGTGCAACAACAGCAAAGCTGTGCTAACAGAAGGCGATCAAATGAGAGAGAGAGAGAGAGTGGGAGAGCGTGCAAGCAAGCTTACAGCTGCAGAGCGACTGTTAATGCTTCTACTGTTAAGCTAAGCAAAGCGATCATATGAAAGAGAGAGAGAGAGAGAGAGAGGGGGAGTGCAACAACAGCAAAGCTGTTAAGCTTAACAGAGTAGCCTAACAAAACGCGATAAAATGAGAGAAAGAGTGGGTGTGGGAGAGAGTGCAAGACAGCCAACAGCTGGCTACTGTTAAGCTTAGCAGAGAAGCCTAGCTTTGACTGCAGCAGCAGCTTAACAGCTTATTTGAATATTTAACAGAGAGAGAGCGAGCGAGCGAGCTAGAGACCTTTGACATTTCCTCTTTTTAGCAAACTTTTAATAACTGAGTTAACTAAAAGTAGTTTTAATCAAAGTAGAGCTAAAAGCACATATTATGGCCAACTTTTCACATCACATTTTCTATTCAATTATAAATGGCAAGTTGGGCAAAGTTACCACTGTGCCGTGTAAGCCGCTTGATTTTGCATGCAAATGAATGCAAAGAGCGTCCATTTGAGTCGCCATCAGCAGCGCCGCTGACAGCCAACTGTCCGTCAGCCAGACATTTGGACGTGACGGTCAGAGGAGGGAGGAGCGGAGAGTAGGTAGGGGTAGAGTCGACATTTTGCAAACACTCAACCAATCAGCGTTGGTTAACTGCTCAAATGCTTCCGCTTCCTGTCGCAACGACTTAGCACAAGGTGGCGTGGGCTGTGTCGGGCTGTGACGAGCCTACGTCATGCTGCTTTAAAGGACTTCAAAATTAGCTGTCTATTTAGGCACGCAAGGCGATAGGGCTGTGGGGCTCTATGGCTGTATGGCTGGCTGGGCCTCCTCTGATGAGCTGATTCTGATTTGACTTTTTGGCGGAGGCGTGTTTGGCGAATCAATAAGTTAACTTGGCCTCAAGTGGCCGTAAGAGAGCTGTTGAGGGGAGCAGCCACACGCACACACGCACACGCACACGCACACAGCATTTGACAGCTTTTCTAAATATTTCCTAATGCAAACGGGACTTGTGGGCATAGCCTGTGCTTATCAATGGCCACACACACACACACATGTATGTGGGTGTGTGCGTGAAATGTCATCACGGCGTAGCATGTAAATGAACTTTACAACGCAATGTGGTGGGTTATGTGTAGCTGCTTGCTGTTTGCCCAGCACACACACACACATAGAGAAGACACCCTGACACTTGGGGGCTGTTCGTGCAATATTTGCCGTAGAGGTATCCAACATTGACGCAAAAATCAATGTCCGTTATGACAAGTCAACTGTAGGAGAGAAAAAAAAAGCAGCAAAGGATGCGCCATAAGCTGCAGGCTGAGGCTAAGCGTAGTATTAGCCACAGATTATATCCGACTTACATATGGACTACGATTTTCAATCAAAAGGTGGAGATAGTAGTGGAGTGGGAGCAGGCCTTAAAGCGAAATATTTGTAACAATTTCAATAAATTTAACATTTTATTGCTATGCTTATAACATTCTCGGGCAAATTCTTAACATTAACTTAACAGTTTTTTAAGGAATTTCTATCTTATTTAATATATAAAATATTTGAATATTAATTTTTGAACATTGATTTTAGTTAAATAAATATTTTATATAAATTTAATTTAATAAATTTAATTAAAAATAAAAAAAAATTAAATTATTTTTTTAAATTAATATAATATATTATATATATTATATAATTTTTTTAAATATATTTTAGCTATATATTTATTTTATTTTTAATTAAATTTATATAAAATATATATTTTACTAAAATAAATTTTTTTAAATTTAATTAATATTCTCACATAAAAAAAAACAAATTGATTTAATATATTTTTTAATCAATTTTTACACAAATTTAATTAATAAGCTAAAATTTATATATTATTATATTATTTATAAGAACTTAACTATAATTTCTTTTATAAATAAGAACAAAAATTCATATCAGTTAAATATGTATATATTTTATATTTTTTATTGATATAAATTTAATTGATAATAAAATAAAAATACAATAATAAAAATATATTTTTAAGAATTTGTATTTAATATATATAAAACAAACAAAAATCATTTCAGTTATAATTAAATTTTTATACAAATTTAATTTTTTGAGAACATATATTAAATATTTATATCTATATATTATTCTCATATAAATATATATTTGATATACCACTAAAATCTATAGACTTTACACAACAAATGGGGCCTAGGCCAGCCTACAGCTAGTACAAGTTGAATAAAGTAATCAAATATTGTTATTTAATCAGCTGTTGTTAGGCTAATATGCTCGCACCCACGCGCTATTATCAGTCTTTAAATTGATTATAATTGATTTATTTGACGTGAATGGCAACAACAGCAATTCGAATCGAATATCGCGGCTCGTCGCTGGCCACAACACACAAAATACGTAAACAAAGCGAGCTCAGTCGCATGCGCTGAAAAGTATGCTATAAATTTTTACACTCCAAATGACGTCTGAGTGTGAGTGTGAGTGAGTGTGAGAGTGAGTGTTTGCTTGTATGTGTTTGACACGTTCAACAAGTGTATGTTGATGTGTCGCTCCCTCTCTCTCTCTCTCTTTCCCTCTCACAAATTTGATAAGCGAGTGCGAAAAAAAAGCATTTGCTGACGGCTCTCTCTGCTGGTCAACCTGGCTGAACCTTTGTCTTTTTAACCCTTGATGGCCGCCAGCACGCATGACAAAATAATTACAAAACGCCTCACAAATAATATGAAAAATAACCAAAAAAATATATAGCAGTAGAAAGGCAATCTTTATTGATTTTTGGGCGCCTTTTTTTCGCCAATTTTCCAGATGACATAAGCGCGACGACAGCGACGTCGGCGTCAGCGTCGCCGCCTATTGTGAATGAAAGTGATAAGGCGGCCAAAGCGGAGCAGCCGGATGTTGCGAGCCGTGCGGAAATCAATTTGGCGAAGCCCAACAAGCAGACAACAACAGGAGCAGGAGCAGCGCCGCAGGATATTGAGGAACAGCAGCAGCAGCAGCAGCAGTCGGCAGCTAATCAAATCAACGAGGATGCAGCCGGGGTAAGTTGGCGCAAAATTACAAATTAAAACTGCAGTCGGGTTGGGCAGAGGCAGGAGGCGAGTCCTGCCTTGTCTAATTAAGCAACAGACAGGTGACAGCAGCAGCAGCAGCAGCTCAATTAGGCACGCAGCTGCCCTGTCAAATTAGGGCAAAGCAACAAAAAAGAGCAGGCAGCCAATGTAGCGGCAGACTGATAATGACAGACTACGATGATGCCCCGTTACAAGAGCAGCAGCAGCAGCAGCAGCAGCAGCCGCCGCCGCAGCAGAGCAGAGCAGAGCAAAAGCGAAATGCGTTTAGCTCCATCGACCGGCTTTCTGGGCAGAGAGCGCCAGACAGACAACAGAGAGCGAGCGCACGAATGAGCGAGAGAGTGCGCAAAACTGAGCATGCGCAATGGCAGAGCGACAGGGTGACTCAGCTACAGCAGCAGCAGACAGAGTGAGAGCGAGAGAGCGCGCTAGCCGGAAGCCTGCATACAGGGTGCCTCTGCAGCAGCGCCTATTGATTTTCGGCTGAACTTCAATGGCTGGTGGGTTGGCCGGGCGGAGTTGCCTGGGTAGGGTTGCTTGACAACACGCCAGCCATGAGCACGCGCCCAACGTTCCTCCTTTGCTAGCAAGCTTCAAGTGCCCGCCACTTGAGCGCTGCAACTGCAAAACTAAATCGATTTTTTGTTTATACTTACAGCAGCAGCCGTCAGTGGCAGCCCCAGCCACAGCCACAGCCACGCACAACTGGAGTCCCGCGTCGAGGCGGCCACGCACGCCGCCCGCGCCGCAGAACTCGCCCGTCGGCTATGGCCTCTCGGCAGCAGCTGCCACAAGCGCTGTGCCGCCTGCGCTGGCGCCACTGTTGCAGCAGCAGCAGCAACAGCAGCCGCTGAGCAGCAAGCGCAGCGCCAAAAATCGAGGCAGTAACAACAACAACAACACAAACAACACAAACAACAATCGCATTATCGAATGCGATCTGATACCGAGCAAGAAGTCAAAGCGCAAGGCGAGCAAACGGGAAGCGGAAACGGAAGCGGAGCATGCTGAGGCCGCCGAGACCACAGTGCGCGAGCAAATAAGGGTGAGACACGCACACACACACACACAAGCAAACAAAAACTTGACTACCCCTAGCCAGAAGAGTTTGCTTAAGCGTAGATTTGTGTACAGTTAACAGAGCGCTAACAGAGCTATGTTAAATGCAAAGAGAAGAGCCAGGCTTGAGTAACAGCAGCTTATGCAAAGCGCTCTGTTAAGTTAACAGTGGTGTCTTTGAAGAGTATGGTAGAGTTAATGTTAACATAGCTATGTTATATGGCAGAGCTGACAGAGTTAAAGTTAACATAGCTATGTTATATGGCAGAGCTGACAGAGTTAAAGTTAACATAGCTATGTTATATGCCAGGCAGACGAAATTTATAAAGCAATTAAATAAATTAATTTTGAAAAATGATTTTGATTTTTAAATGAAACAAAATTTTAAAATATAAAAAAAAATAGAATAATAAATTAAAAATTTAAAAAAAAATTAATAATAAAAAAAAAATAATATAAAATAATAAAAAAATAAAGAATTAAAAAATAAAAATAATGAAAAAATTCAAAATTCAGAAAGGCTTCGTAAGCTGAAGGCATTTGACTACACTACCCAACTCCGTACAGGGTATCTACTAGTCAAGCATTTCCCATGCTTTGCAGCTAAAATTTAACTTAATTTCTATCATAAAATCATTCAATAATTTTTTAAAACATTTTGTTGCCTCTAGGACATCAAGCCGTTGCCTGGCTTCCAGCAAGCTTTCGGCTCCACCGAAATCGGGCGCTTCTCGGAGCGTTTTCTGCAGACGCCCGAGAGTCTAGTGGAGCGACTGGCCGAGGAGTATGCAGCGAGCTACAGCAGCAGCAGCAGCAGCAGCAACAATAGTCACAGCAACAACAACAACAGCAGCAGCAACGTGGGCAGCAGCAGCTACTACGACACGCCCATGGGCGGCAACATGCACAGCTATTGGCCATACGAGGAGCAGTCGCCTGGCAGCTATGGCTATCAGAGTCCCAGCCAGAGCCACAGTCAGTTGTCGCGCAGTCGTATGCGTGGCCAGCTCTATCCCTACTATGCGGACCACGCGGCGTATGAGCGATACGGCTACGCGGCCTACAGCGCGGCGAGCAGAGCGCGCTACAGCGAGATACGCTGCAATGGCTACTGAAGCAGCCCACAAAGCATATATATATAGAGATATAGAGATATAGATATATCTAGATAACCTTGTCGTTTTGTCATTTAAAAGAAAAGAAAAGAAATTCTCTCTGTGTGTGCCTTTTTCGGTCAAAATTCGGCAATGCCCCGCAACAGATTGTAGAGTATTTTATAGTCGGGCATTGCTGGCGTTGATTGCGTGCAAAATTCATATAAAAGAAACCCCAAAACAAGGCCAAACTGTAAAAAAAAAAAAAAAACTAAGCGTTAAGTAGTTGAATGTTGAATGAACACAAAAAGTTTGCCGCTCGAGCAACCGATTTGTCCCACTGTACATACTCGTAGAGCAATGCATTTCGTTCTCGTTCTCTCTCTCTCTCTATAATTAGTAAACGATGTGCCAGACAGAAACAAGTTTCGTTTTGTTTTTTGTTTTTATAAGGTTTTTAGTCATATAGTATATATATCTATATACAACAATACATATTACAACGGTACTTAAAGTTATTCATTTTAATTTGTAATTAGTTAAAGCAAAGCACTAAATATTCCAACTTGATTTCCTCCTTTGTACTCCTCCAATTACAATTTTACTTTCATTTCGATTTAAGTGCCTTAATTTAGTTACATTGAAAAAAGTTTTGAAATTTTTGAGAAATTTTTATCCGTTTTAATGTGTAACGAAAAACCAGTTCAGGTTTCAAAAGGGCCCAACAAAAATATATAAAAAAGAAGAAAAAAAAACAAATCCAAATCCAAAAAAAAAAACACATCGAGAAAACATTCTAAAATGTTTTTTAGTCAAATCATAAAAAAAAAAAATAAATATTAGTTGTTAATTACAAAATTATTCACAATGAGAACAGAAAACTTCGTAGCGTTGAAATTTTATGACAAATATTTTCAAAGTTTAAAAATAAATTTAAAAAATAAAATATAATAATAATGAAAAAAAAATTATATATACACGTAGCTAAATTTAAGTTCTTGTGTAAATAAAACAAATATTTGAATGTTTAAATTTTATGAAAAATAAAAAAATAAATCAAAAATCAAATTAGCATAAAAAAAATGGATTTTTTTTTACTATTTTATAAAAGAAAAAACAAATTGAATTTGTATATATATTGGGAGCGTTTTTAATGTTTTTATTTTTTTTTACTTGTCTTGTTTTTATTTTTTGTTTTTAACTGTTTTTTTTTTTATTGGTTTAATTAATTTATAAATATTATTACATAACCTAGAAGTGTGTTTGTTGTTGTTTTTATTATTTAAATAATTACAAAAATAGTTGTTTTTGTTGTTGTAAAAAGAGCAGCAAATTGTGTAAATTAGTTTTTTTTTGCTTCTTTTTCGAGTTGAGCAGAAATGGAAACAAAAATAATAATAAAATTAGGTTTTTGCGTTCAGACTTAAGAACTAAAGGAAATCATATATGATTCAGTGACTCACTTTATAAATATTTAAAGAAAATAGAAGAAAACTGCTTGAAGTGTGTGTGTGTGTGTGTGTGTGTGTGTGTGTGTGTGTGTTGGGAGACTGTTACGAGTTGGCTACAAGTTTTTCATTTTAGTTTTCTTTTCTTACTTTGTTTTTCTTTCTTTTTTTTTAAGTATATAAATAGTTTGTTCTTTTTCTGTTTTTTGTTGTTTGCTTTTTGCTTTTTCTTTTCTTTTCTTTTCTTTTCTGTTTTTTAATAATAATAAACAATTACACAATTATTGATTTTGTTAGCATTATTGCCTTGCTGCTGCTGCTGCTGATGATGTTCTTGCCCATCAGTCATAATTAGGTTTATAAATTAATTAGTGTGTGTTTTATATATATGTTTTATATATATATATATATCATCAATCATCAATTGTGTGTTTTCGTTTTTAGTTTTTATATATTTATATAATTTTTTTATTAATTTTTCCTTTCTTTTGCTTCACTTTTTGCATAAGCTAAGAGACGACGACGTGTCTTTGTGTGTGGCGTGTGGCTGTGTGTGTGAGCTTTGGATGTGGGCTCGCAATCATGAGGAGGACGCCGCCGAGGAGTTCTTGGTGGAGCCGCCGGCCGAGTTGTTGCCGGAGCTGCGCTGCTTGTCGATGTAGACGTTGAGCAGACGCACCTTGCTGGGATTCATCACGGCGAGCTTCGGCTTGAGCTTCTCCTCGCCGAGCACTAGATAGAGCTTCACAATGCAGAAGACCGCCGCCTTGCGCACCATCGACTGCAGATCGTCGGCGGAGCGTGCCAGATTGGGGAACACGGTGTCGAGGTGAGCGTCTGTTATCTCGCTGCCGTGCTGTTCGGTCACCTCGAGCAGGATCTTGATCGCGCAGAGGTTGGCCGGAAAGGCGCCCGTCGCAATCACCGGATTCACAATGTTGATGGTCAGATCCAGGGGCAGGGCCGGCGCTATCCTCGGTATCATTGTGTCTATCTCGCGCAGCGCCTCCTTGCTGTGCTGATAGCAGTTCATGATCTTCAGCAGGATCAGCTCGAGGAAGTTCAGCCAGTTGTGGCGCATCTTGTCGCTGCGCACGATCTTGCTCAGCACGTGCAGGCCCGAGATGATCACGTCCGTGTGCTCCGCCTCCAGCATGAGGAGCAGCATGCGCATTATCGACTTGAAGTGCTTGTTGGGCAGCTCACAGTTGCCGCCGCGTATGCAGATGCCCAGGTTGGCCAGTGCCGTCTGCAGCTGATCCACGGACTGCTCCTTGCTGAGTGTCAGCGCGACGCGCATCACCTCGCTCTCGAGCAGATTGCCCGGCAGTATCAGTTCCCCGTTCTCCGCCACGAGCAGCGAAATCTTCGCCGTGGGCTGCGCTGCCGGCGCCGCTGTGTCCAGTCGCATCGTTGCCGACTCCGGCGTATTCGATTGCGTGGTGTTGGCCGACGATTGGGTTTTCGAATTCGACGACAGCGAGTCCTGCTGCGCTGTCAGATCCCGACCGGATTGCTGCAGCTGCTGCTGCTGCTGGTCGATGGAGAACTGCAGATGGTGTCCATTGTAGCCGTTGGGCGCCAGCGACTGGTACTGGCCCCCAGCGAAGCAGGAACGTATCTCCTCGGAGGTCTTCTGTATGTTGTGCTGCACCTCCAGCTCGGAGAAGCCATAGCTCAGCTCCTGCTCGACGGACGACTGCCGCGAGCGTGGACTAGAATTCATGTGCATATTGAGCGAGGAGAAGGGCCCCACGCTCGGGCTCTGGAGCGGCTTGGGGCTGCTGCTGCTCAGCGGCGAGCTGCTCGGCGAGTTGGCGCCGCTGCTCTGTCGCCGTATATTCGACTGGATGCACAGCCGTGCCGTATCCTGATATCCCTTGGGCAGAGCCGCCAGCAGCTTGGTCATCTGCGGCGTATTCAGATTGTAGAGAGCCACCAGGCAGAGGCGGGCCTGGGAGCGCAACTCGATTGACTTGTGGTCGCCCGCCATCTGGGCGAGCTTGAGGATGGTGCGCTCGCAGCTCTGGTTCTGGTCGCTGGGAAAGTCGCTGCTCTTGCCGTACGTGTTGACCAGATCGGCGAGGAAACGCAGGATGGCAATGCGTGTCTTGGTCGTCGGCGTCTGCGTGTTGTCCGAGATGATGCGGAAGAGCTCCTTGAGCTGCAGCTGCGTCGGAAAATACTCGTGCACCACCTGCAGCGTCTTCCAGATCTTGCTGTGCATCGAGTTGAGCAGATCGGTGCCCAGCTTATTGAACAGCCGCGTCAGCAGTATGAACAGCCAGTCGTGGAGCTCGGGTGCGTGCACCAGGATCAGCTCAGTGACCGTATCTAGAAACAAAGAGTAGACTTTAGTGTGCGTGTCCATAAACATTTTGCGGAACATGTCCAGGACGCATTGCAGCTGCTGCTGGGTCAGCTCCTTCCCGTCGGCCAGATACTGGGTGAGGCTGATCAGCCCGTCCTTGCGCTCGCCCCAGTGCGTGGAGGCACAGTATTGGATAATTGTCTCAATGTCGTCGAACGGCGCCCGCTGCGCGTTCCAGTCAAGCCGATTCCGTGAGCCACTCAGCGAGTAGTTCGACATGGAGTTGTTGCCACGCGTATAGCTCGAGTCAAACGAACGCTCCGAGCACACGGAGCTCGCCTCCGAGTCAATATCGTCGGACTCATCACGGCCCAGCAGCTTGCGTCCCATGCGAATGCCGCCACTGCGCATGAAATCGCCGGAGACATAGTCCGGCATATCGCCATCTCCCGCATTGTGGCCGCCGGCCAGCGAGAGTTCTGCTTCGCGGGATTGGGCCAGCAGGCGGGAGGCAGCTGTGCTCCGCACTGGATTATTGCGTTCGGGTGTGCGTCGCGCACTCGACCCGGTTGAGTAGATGCTGCGCTTCATCAGTCCGCCGCCCAGGCGGTTGGGGCTCGTCTCCCTGGAGCTGGCGGTGCTGCGCGGTATACCCGATGCCTTCTTGGGTATGGCGCCCGTGGCACCGCCCCTAAAGTACCCGCCCATGCCATAGTGATCCCTCAGCTTGGTGCTCGGCGACGTGGACCGTGAGCCGGGCTGCGACTGTGAGACGCCCGCGCGGCCAGTGCGTCCGATGCGCGTCGTGGGCGTCACCGTGCCCGGCGACACATTCTGGTGGCCACTGTTGGAGTTGAGACGTGGTCGCGGCAACGAGCCACCGCTAGCTGCTCCCGACCCAGCTCCAGCTCCAGCTCCAGCTCCTGCTCCAGTGTGCAGATTGCTGTTCACCGTGGCCACGGGCTTCTTCTGCCTCGCGTAGAGCGTGTATTGAGCACGCGCCTTGGCGCGCTGGGCCGCAGCCGTGTCCACGGCCGAGATGGAGCGCATGCTGGGCGTCGCCTTCTGCAGGGTGTTGGTGGTGCTGCGTCCGATGCGTGACGGCGCCACCGGACGCTGCTGGGCGCCATTGGAGCCGCCACCGTCGCGCTCACGTTCCAGCGCACGCTGGGCAGCTATGTCCAGGTTGCCATAGATCTGGTCCGCCAGCTCGGGAAAGTGGCGTCGGAATGCCCAGTAGGCGAGTCGGGAATGGCGACGCGCCTCGCTGTCCGCGTCGCCCATGGACTTCTTGAGCGTGTCGCGCAGGACGAGGGCGTGGCGTTCGAGCGACTTGGTCTGCCACTCCTCGAAGAGCAGGACCATCAGCTCGCAGAGCGTCGAGCGGATGTCCTTCGACTTGGACTGCTGCAGGGTCTCCGTGTAGATCTTGAGCAGCTTCGGCGCGTGCGTGTACTTGATGATGTAGGTGAGCGCCAGCTTGGAGGCCGACGCAATCACCTTGGCCGAGTTCTGGATCAGCTGGATCAGCTGCTCCAGTATGCTCCAGCAGAAGGCGTCCAGTTTGTTGCGCAACGTCTTGGACATGTACGCAATGGTGATGCACGCCTCGCGTATCACCTGCGAGCGCAGCTCCTCCTTGAGGACGTCGAGGAAGGCCAGCGAGAGCTCCTTCAGCTGCACCGTCATGAACTGCTGCTGCGCCTGGTAGTTGAGCAGGAGCAGAGCGCGCACCTTCTTGAAGGCATCGACGCGCTTCTCCCAGTCGGCGTTCTTGTCGCTGATAATCACCAAGATCTGCTTGTATATGTCGTCCATGTCCTTGGCATGGAATATGGTCAGCTGGGGCACCTGCTCAAAGCTGGCCTCAAAGATCTCCATGGTCACGGCGCCCGCATCGCCGGCCACATCGTTCGCCGAGGGCTTCTGGCGCAGCAGCGACGTGGCCGAGTGCAACTGTCGCTTGACTATCTTTGTGGGTCGCTCACGCACAGAGATGTTGTCGCCCTCGTCCAAGCCGTTGCCGTTGCCGTTGCCATTGCTGGCGTTGCGCAGCGCCGAGGGCAGCAGCAGGCCCTCCAGCTTCACCTGGTCGAACTTCTGCTCCAGCAGGGCCAGCTTCGAGGTGGGCATATCGTCCATGCGGCGCAGGTCTGGCCGCAGGCGATCGCCCACGTGCTTGTAGATCTCCACGAGGGTCTGTATGGCCGCCTCCCGGACATTCACCGTGGGATCGCCGAGCAGGGCGCACACTGGCGTGATGTAGACACGCACGCTCAGCTGCTGGGTGCCGTATTCGTTGAGCGCATTCACAATCGTCTGCAGGAACTCCTCGCGCACTTTGGCATTCTTGTGCTTGAAGCAGCTGACGGCCAGTTTGTCGATCAGGGTTTGGGCCGACTGCACTTTGTGCTCCATGAGATCGCGCAACAGGAGCTGGGCCTTCTCGCGCACAGTGTCCCGACTGTCGCCGAGGCGATCGATCACATGGGGCAGCACGGTGGCTGTGTAGGCATTGAAGTCCGAGCCCAGACGCTTGATCAGCTCCGAGAAGGCCTCGAGTGACTTTTGTGCGATCTTGAAGTGGCTGCCCGTCAGCCAGGGCATCAGGTTGTCAATGAGGAAGCCCATGTCTGTGCAGACAATTGAGTTCGTGTCGTCGCTGAGGAATGTCACCAGATCTTCAGCCAATTGGACCTTGACGCGCATGTCCGCCTTTGGCATCTGCTGTATGAAGCCATCCAAATCGCTCGGCTTGCGGTACGCCATTCTCCCTCTCTGTTAATAGTCTCTCTCCGTATGTGTGTGTGTGTGTGTGTTTGTGTGTGTTGCAGCTGCAATAGAAGTGAATGTATATAAAATAGATTTTAGCTCTCGTCGTATTAAATATTTAAGGCACGCTGCAGTGCAGGTCAAGACAGTTTGAGCAGATGAAATGCATAAGTAAACGAAACAGTTTCGAGTCCCTATTGTGTTAGTCCTAAATAAAACATCAAAATATACAATTGTAGACTACTAATTTTCTGAGTTGGTGAGTAAAAGCTGAAAAGACAACAGCAAACGGAATTTGCAATAATTTTGAATAATTTGAATTCAAATCAATAACAGAAAAATCAAACTAAAACTCTATTTTTGTTTATTACTTTTCAAACAGCGCGCGCAATTCAAACTGTAAACTGCGCGCGCGCACATCAAATGCAGAAAGAGAAGAAGCAGCAGCAGCAGCAGAGCAAGAGCAGCAGCAGAGAAAGAGCAGCAGCAGCAGCAGAGCAGCGGTAACAGCAACGAGCGTAACACGAAGAAGAAGAAGAAGCACAAAGCAACAGTCGCACACAAACGTGCAAAATGGGCAACAATTTATGTGTTTATCCATGTGCGTGTGTGTGTGTGTGTGTGTGTGTGTGAATCTGCGTGCGTGTGTGTGTGTGTGAGAAATGAAGTCAGTGTTTGGGCTGCGAAATGTAGGTGAATGGCTGTGGGCACGGGACACTGGCAGATGGCAGTGCTGGAATGACAGTGCAGCGCGGGGGTGGGGGTCGACAGTAGTAGCTGTGAGCGGGGCGGGGCGGGGTGGGGTGGGGCGTTGTTACGTCGTCGCTGTGCACAAATATGAATCATCTCACCGCGTTGAGCGTGACGGCGGAGTGGTGCTCGATTTGTGGGTGGGTGGGTGTTGGTTCGGTAGTCGAAGGATAGGCAACTGTCAAAAAGAAAAAACTACAAAAAATAAAAACTATAAACAATATAAAGCCCAAAAAGGTTGCTGCTTCGCCTGTTACTGGCTCTGGTTACGGAAGCGACATAAACGGTAAATGACGAGCGCCGCTGCTAAGCAGTACTGAGCATTTAACTATGGCTATATGGCGGCTAGCGGCTATTATAGCTAAATTTGCATTAGTGCAGAAAAGTTTTGTCTAGCTATTTCTGGCTATTTTTTTTATATTGACAGCACTGCTGTTAATGGCTGCAGCGACAGCGACGCCGACGTCAAGCCGTCTATGGGTGACTGCCAGAGAGAGAGAGAGAGAGAGAGAGAGAGAGAGAGAGAGAGAGAGAACGAAACAGCGTAACAAAAAGAAACAACATATTTATGGAAATAGCTAAATGAGATAATATGACAGCAAGTTATATAGAGGTAGAAGAGTGTGTGTCGACAATTACTAAGCAACAACACCGACTTGTTTGCGAGAGAGAGGGAGAGCGAGAGCGAGAGAGAGAGAGAGCTTTAAGCAACAAATTAGCATTGCATACGCAATTTTCTATTTATAATAAAACAACAAGAAGAACAACAGCAAGCGCTGGGCGTAGCTTTCGTAACTACTGCCAAGTTTTTAGAACTTTTTCAACTCCAACTAGACGATAAGATAGGGCTAGTTGATTAAAGGCAGCGGCCACGCTGCTAGTTTTCAAAAACAAGCAGCAGCTGTTCCGTTATGCCACCAGCCAGCCAATTGGAATTTATCAAATTTTAAATGTCACATGAAAAGCGAAACGGAAGCGGAGGCGAATGAGAATGCGAATGCGTGTCTTGGCCAAATAGTTGCATGATCTTTTTTTAACACACGCACACTCCTCTCTCTCTCTCTCTCTCACACACACACAGAAACACATGCCTAAATAAATACTCACTTTATTTGCAAATCCGGCTGCTGCTTCTTCTTCTGCTTCTGCTTCGGCTCCCTCTCTTCGTTTTACGCTCAATTTTTGTTTTGGGTTGGGTCTGACGCCAGCAACAGCAACAACAACAACAACAAATGCTGCTGCTGTTGCTTGTTGGCCGCCTTGGGCAATGTTCAAAATTGATTTTCCAGTTGGAAATTGAACAAACAATTTGTAAAGCACACAAATACGGGTATTAAATAAATTCTATGTCGTTTCAAGCACAGCCAATTGAACAATTGCCAGATGAGAGATCACAGTTTTGCCTCCGCTCACCCACTTCTTTATTTCTATTGTTGTTGTTTTTGTTGTTGTTGTTGTTGCGCGCAGTTTCACTTTAACAAGTTAAATGTCATTTGTTGTTTCTGTTGTTGTTGCTGTTGTTGCAATATCACTGCTCTCTTTCTCTTTCGTCTACCGTTATTGCTCGAGACAGCCAGAGGTGTTCGTCGCCGTCGCAGTCACAGCGCCGTCGGGCTGCCGCGGGTTCAACACAAATTCCAACGTCTTCGAAGTCTCGTCTGCTCTGCTGCGGCTGGTGCTGCTGCTGCTGTTGTTGGCTGAATTCGTGAACTTATTCAGTGACGCGCTGTTTGCCTCTATGTTCTCTCACTCTCTTCCTCTCTCATCGTTCATGGGTCAGATTTGCACTAGCGATTTGGCCGCGTTGCGGTTGTTCGTTTTAACGAACATCACATTTTGTTGCACATTTCCAGTGTTTGGTTGTTCTTTAGCTTAGCCCTTTCACGCTTTTCACACTTTTTACATTAATTTAATACCGATTTTGTTGCGCGTTGCGAAAAATTGCCTCTTCTTGCTCATCGGTTGTTGCCATAAATCGATACGACCCGTCACATCGATATCACACACAGGGTTGCAACTGCCGGCTGCCTATCGATAGTACACTGTAAGTGTGTACCGATAGTACATGCTGATAGTGAAAGTCTGGCAACACTTCGCTGTAAATTGCGCGTCTATTTCAAATCTTGTTTATATAAGCGATTTGATTGATGGTGCGGTACGCGTTAGCAACAACCTGTAAAACGATACGTTGATAAAACTGTCAGCAGAATTTCGATATGCCAAATAAACAACGTGGAACTGTATTTGCACTTTTTATTTTTATTTGTAATCTGATTTGTATTTTGCATGAAATTCAAATGAATTTAGCTGCGATCGAAGAGGAATAAACAATTGATTTATTTGTAAGCAACTTAAGCTAATCAGTCTATTATTAGCCTGAGCTATTCTGGTGCACCGCCTGCGCCCGGCCCGATGGATCCTCCGGGCAGCCCCAATCCAGGCGGGGCACCCACCGCACCACCGTCCGAGCCGCCGCCTCGCCCGGGAACTGCTGCTCGAAGATGGTGCGATAGTAGTAAGCCTCCTTTGTGGTGGGCGTGTTGTGTGGGAATCTGTCGGCGGCCAGCGCGAAGTCGGCATCCTCCACATGGCTGGTGGCCACGCGGCGGATGCTGTTGATCCACTCGTAGCCGACGCCGTCCGAGAACTGCTCCTTCTGGCGCCAGAGCACGGAGTCGGGCAGGTAGTCGTCGGCGAAGGCAGCGCGCAGCACAAACTTCTCCAGCCTGGACTTCGGCTCATCCTTGAACTGGTTGAGTGGCCCGGGGATCTTGTCCTGCGGCCGTATGTTCATCACGTAGTTGACGAATTCCGTGTCCAGGAAGGGCACGCGCAGCTCCACGCCCTTCGCCATGGACACCTTGTTGGCCCGCAGGCAGTCGGAGAGGTGCAACTGCTGGACACGCTTCACCAGCTCCTCGTGGAACTGCTCGTAGCTGGGCGCCTTGTGGAAGTACAGGTATCCGCCGAAGATCTCGTCCGCCCCCTCGCCGGAGAGGATCATCTTGATGCCGGTGCTCTTGATGAACCGCGCCAGCAGCATCATAGGCAGGCTGCATCGGACTGTGGTCACGTCGTAGGTCTCCAGGTGGTAGACAATGTCCCGGATGCCGTCCAGGGCATCCTCAATCTCGAAGATGAGCTCTGTGTGGTCGCTGTCTATGTACTTGGCCACCTGTCGTGCCGCCTCGAAGTCCGGCGCGTCCCGCAGGCCCACCGAGAACGTCTTCAGTCTGTAGCCGGGATTGGTCTCGCGCATGATCTTGGTGGCAATGGAGGCGATCAGGCTGGAGTCGACGCCACCGGAGAGCAGCGCCCCGAAGTGGACGTCGCACTGGAGGTGCGTGCGCACGGCGGACTCCAAGCTGCTGCGCAGCAGCGACAGGTCGCAGGGCAGACTGGGCAGGTGGTGCATCCAGGGCTGGTCGAAGTGGCGCCAGCGACGCAGTGCACCCACTCGGCCGAAGCGCGCCTCGCCCGGCGTGAATGTCTCCACCTGGGTGCAGCACGCGGTCAGGCACTTCATCTCGGAGGCCACCCACACATTGCCCGCCGCATCCTCGCCAATGTACATGGGAATGATGCCGAAGGGATCGCGCGCCAGCAGCAGCTCCTTGGTGCGCTTGTCGTACAGGGCGAAGGCGTACATGCCCGTGATGTGCTGCAACACCTCCGTGCCGTAATCCCGGTACAGCTCCAGTATGACGTGGCAATCGCTCTTCGGCTTGTAGCTGCCACGCCTCTTGGCTATCTGGGCGGACAGCTCCAGGTAGTTGTAGATCTCCCCGTTGGCCACCAGCAACAGCTCCCCGTCGTCTGAGACGAACGGCTGATCCCCCTGCTCGACGCCCACGATGCGCAGACGCTCGTGCAGCATGGCTACGCCGTGCTCTGCGACAATCTGCACGCCCGTCGAGTCGGGCCCGCGGTGTCGCTGCCGTCCGCTCTGCCTGTAGGCCAGCTCGCGCAGGCTGTGCTTGCAGCCCTCCAAGCACTGTGCCTCTATGGGTGCTCCATCGCTGGAGAATATCGCAAATATGCCACACATATTTCTCAAAATTCAATTAACCGCTATAATTTACACACGTTATTCTTTACTCTTGCTTTCCGCTATCCAAAGCGAGCGACGTTCAAACAGGAACTGAAATAGCTATTGTGGGAGCAGAAGACTTTTATAGAGCGCAGAGACAGAGAGAGAGAGAGCACGATTGAGTAACAGTGCATGATGGGCGAGAGCGGCAAGTTTCATCAGCAAACTGTTAACTGCTGCGGCAGACAAAAGCTTGGCAACAGCTAGAATTGGCTAGACAACAATTTAATATATTGGCAAACTTTTTTGCTTTTCTTTTGTTTTATTTTGCCATTCATAAATCCACTTCGATATCTAACTTTAATTACTTTCATGTTCGAATATTGATGACCTTTTTTTCGCTTTAGAACTCCCGCCAAACGGCTTTATCAAGTTATCTGCCGTCTGCAGTCTGCACGTGTCCCATTTCTGTTGTCATTTGTTTTTGTTATCAACATAGAAATCGCTGCTCAACGGAATTTAATATATTCGATAACGCTAATTTGAAAATATGCACTCACACACACACACATACATTTCATGAAGGTCACAGCTGAGCAATGCAAAACGGGCTGTTAAGATAACAGTTTCGACGTCACTTTATCAGAGATTCGTATTATGATAATAAAGCAATATTTCCGGCATTGCTGCAGGTGTGAGCCGCAGCTAAATACTTAACTTTTCACTTGTCGAATATCAGTTCAAAAGCCAGCACAACTTCAGCTGGTATCACAGAGCAAAAGCCGAAAATGTGACGTCACAAGAGCAACGCAGCTGCTATTTGCATAACCTATGCCGTCGCTTAACAGCGAAGCAGCAGCGTAGAACAGCAGAGTAGAGCATACCAGAATGTTAAAATCGCTTGCCATGCTCTATGCAAAATGTTAACATTTTTCGTATTATTGGTGGATAGGGTATGAACGTGTGCGCTTAAACTAGACTTTTTGTTGTTGCGATGAGCATGCATACACACATACACACACACATTGATGAGTATTCCTGTTTGCGAATCTGTAAATTTTAACAGAATTCAAGTTTGTTTTCAGCAGCATTCAATCGTGCAATCGTTGGTCCAGCGCTTGCCATCTCCTTCCCTCTCATTCTTGAACAGCTGCCGCACGTGCGAGAAATTTCTAGTCTGGCGGGCGGCCGTTAAATTATTTTTGATTTGATTTGCATTTATTTTCTTATCAATTGAATTGAAAGTCGGGTTCAAGTTCAATTGTTTTCCGCGTGTGAAAGTTCAATATTTACATTTTATTTTTATTAATTGCTGGCTATTTAAATTAATCAATTGTATGAAATAATTTTAAAAATATATATAAAAAAAAAATTAAAATAAAAAATATAATAAAATAAAAAAATATAAAAATAAAATAAATATTATTTGATTTTTAATAAAAAAAATATTTATTGAAATCATTTTTTAAGAAAAAAAAAATAATAAAAAAATTATAACAAATAATAAATCTAAAAAAAAAAAAACAACATAAATTTTATTTTCGAAAAATTAATATATTTGTTAAAATAATTTATTTAAGCTTTAAATTTCTGTCTGTTAAAATTAAACAAGAAGAAAACTCTAGTCGAGACCGCTGACTAGGGTATACCCGAACCCTGGAAGAACCGCTATTCAAGCATTCTTAACTTTTATATACACATGCACTTGTACGTTCATTACAAGCAAAACATACACACAAACACACAGGGCACGCAACACAAGCGCAAGTCGTTGCGTCAGCTGTTCTTTGGCTGCTTTGCATGGCAATGCTATGGCAAATTAAATGTTTAATAACTTTTTTTCTAGACGAACGATTTTGATCAAACTTGTTGGGCGTGATCATGTCATCCATATGTATGTGTGTGCCAAAGCACAAGTCTCTAGTATTTGGTATACGGGAGTTACAAATTTGAGGCGAAGGGGCGTGGCACCCAAAATTTAACAAAAACCGAAATTGCGTAAGGCTTACATAACACTAAATGCAAAATTTGAAGACTCTAGCTAGAAAGATGATTTAGATAGAATTTTATAGCTTAAATTAGATTTTCGTTTTTAATCGATAACAATAAAACGATAACAGTTATCGAATTTCTGAAACAAACTCGATCTTTTCGTGCTATACAGGAACCTACATAAAAAATTTCAAGTCTCTAGCTCTTGTAGGTTCTGAGAACGACGCGTTCATACATACGGACAGACGGACAGACGGACAGACGGACGGACGGACAGACGGACAGACGGACAGACGGACATGGCTATATCAACTCGGCTTGTCATCCTGATCAAGAATATATATACTTTATGGGGTCTGCCACGCCTCCTTCTGCCTGTTACATACATTTCAACAAAAACATTATACCCTGATTTCCCATTTTCAATGGGTTCAGGGTATAAAAATAAAATAAAAAATAAATAAAAATATCTGAACTAAATAAAAATATAATAAAATAAAAATAATTAAAATTTTGATCAAAATAAAATATTTTTTGAAATCATTTATTGAAGAATTAAGTCAATATAAATTTTTAATAATTCCTCTTATTATTATTATTAATATTTTAAAGAGCTTAACTCCAGATATTCAGCACTTTCCATAGGCCCGGTCGTGTGCCGCCTGCGCCCGCCCGGAGGGATCCTCTGGGCAGCCCCAGTCGAGGCGCGGCGCCCACTTCTCCACAGTGTTGGCTGCCGCCTTGCCCGGGAACTGCTCCTCGAAGATGCAGCGATAGTAGTAGCCCTCCTTGGTCTTGGGCGGATTGATGGGAAAGCGCTGCTCTGCCGCCTGGAGCTGGGCGTCGGTCACATGACGAGCCGCGAACTCGGGCAGGGCGTCGATGAGGGCGTAGCCCACGCCGTCCGAGAACTGCTCCTTCTGGCGCCAGAGCACGGCCTCGGGCAGGTAATTCCCGGCGAAGGCCTCGCGCAGCACAAACTTCTCCATGCGCCACTTGCGCTCGCCGCCGCCGAACTCGTTCAGAGCGCCTGGAATCTTGTCCTGCGGCCGTATGCTCATCACGTGGTTCACCAGCTGGGTGTCCAGGAAGGGCACGCGCAGCTCCAGGCCCTTGGACATGGTCACCTTGTTGGCTCGCAGTATGTCCGAGACGTGGAGCTGCTCGCAGCGCGTGATCATCTCCTCGTGGAACTGCTCGTAGTTGGGCGCCTTGTGGAAGTACAGGTATCCGCCGAAGATCTCGTCCGCTCCTTCGCCGGAGAGGATCATCTTGATGCCGGTGCTCTTCACGTGCCGCGACAGGTAGAACATGGGCAGGCTGCAGCGGACGGTGGCTATGTCGTAGGACTCCAGGTGATAGATCAGGTCGCGCACGCCGTCCAGGCAATCCTCCACGGTGAAGCTGATCTCCGTATGCTGGCTGCCAATGTGCTGGGCCACCAGGCGTGCATGCTCAAAGTCCGGTGAGCCGGGCATGCCCACGGAGAAGGTGCGCAGCTTGTAGCTGGGATTCCGCTCCCTCATGATCCTGGCCGCAATGGAGGCTATCAGGCTGGAGTCCACGCCGCCGGAGACCAGCGCGCCGAAGGGCACGTCGCACTGCAAGTGCGAGCGCACCGCCAGCTCCACCTGCCGGCGCAACTCCTGGAGGTCCGCCTGCCGCGTGGGCACCAACTGCCGCCAGCTGGGCTCGTAGTAGCGCACGGGCTGGAGCTGCTGCGTCGCTGTGCCCGCCGCCAGGTGGCCGGGCGGGAAGACCTGCAGCTGCGTGCACACGCCCATCAGGCACTTCATTTCGGAGGCGAACCAGAGATTGCCCTCTGTATCCTGGCCCATATAGAGCGGAATAATGCCGAAGGGATCGCGCGCCACCAGCAGCTGTCGGCGGCGGCGATCGTAGAGCACAAAGCTGAACATGCCCGTGATGTGCTGGAGCAGCTCCTGGCCGTGCTCCTCGTACAGCTCGATGATCACGTTGCAATCGCTCCTCGGCCGATAGCCGGGCAGACGCTTCCCAATCCGCTGGGTCAGCTCCACGTAGTTGTAGATCTCGCCGTTGGCTATCAGGGCGACGTTGCCGTCCTGCGACAACAGCGGCTGATGTCCCGTCTCCACGCCAATGACGGCGAGACGCTCGTGCACCAAGGCCACGCCCTGCTCCTCGATGACCAGGACACCCGTGTCGTCGGGTCCGCGATGCCGCTGCTTGCCGCTCTGGCGATAGGCCAGCTCCCGCAGGCTGTGCTCGCTGCCCAGGACACTCCTGGCTGCCATCGCCTCGCCACTCGCTGAGAATACGGCCAGAATGCCGCACATGTTGAGCCGTAAAGAGTCGTCCCCTGATCTGATCCACTGATTATGTCTCCCACTAAACTTTCGTCTGCTCGAGCAGCGGCCCGAGCTGCCGCTTTTATAGCGCCTCGCTCGGCGCATTTATGCCCTTGCTCTTGCCTAATTTAGTGACCCAACGAGCCAAAACCATTGTTAACAAAAAAAAAAATGAGGCGTTCAATTTGTTTATCCCATCGAAACTGAGCGAATTCTAACGGGCAGAGTGGGGACTATAGGCTATAGAGAACTTAACCATATCATCTTGGGATATACTCTTTCCAGCTTCAGATTCAATTTGAAATTGATTGCTAGCAAAGCTAGTCCATAAGACGCGGAAGTGCAAGTGCTGAGCTATCGTTAGCACTATCGGGGACTATCGATGGAGAATACTATCGTCAGCTCTGCATCTCTATTAGGAAGTAGTAGGTAGGAAGGGAGAGCTATCAATAGTGAACGATAGTACCATCGATGGTAGATGGATAGTAACATCGATGGTTGACTATGGCTAACGAGACTACCATCGATGGTAGAAGATAGTACCATCCACCGTGAATGATAGTATCATCGATAGTTAAAGATATGCCCATAGATGGTTGACGATATCTAACGAGGGTACCATCGAGAGCTAACACTATTATCATCAATAGTGAACGATAGTGCTATCAATTGTAAACTATAGTGCCATCGATAGCTAACGATAGTACCATCAATAGTACCATCAATTGTGAATGATAGCTAGCCAGAGTACCTTAGAGAAGAAGTCGATTCATTAGTTAGAAATAAAACGAAGAGAGCGGAGCTATTTCTATTAATCTCAATATATTTTTTTATTTTTTAAATATTTTTTTATATTCTTTTATATTTTTTTAATTTTTTTAAAATTTTTTTACAATTTTTTTTATATTATTTCTTTTTAATATTTTTTTTTTATATTTTTTTATTTTAATTAAGAATTTGTATGTTTTATGAAGCAAGTTTTCGGCTGTCTTTGGTGCTAGCTTAATAAAGATTAACAAAAAAAGAATTATGGAGTGTTCTATTAAAGCCGAAAGCCGCTCACGCAACTTGTGCAGTTGGAAAAAAACGACAACAGATGGCGCGCGTGATGATGTAAGCGCGTGAGCGAATGCTTAGAGCCGGAGCTCTCAGGGCATATGCGAGCCGGTGCAACGCAAAAAATATCAAAATGAGCTAAAAACAGTAAAAATTATTTTTAAAAAAATCAATTTAATTGCTTATTCGTTCAGTGTAAAATGTGAATCAAATGCGGATTTGGGAATTGAATGCGATTAAAGCAAAAAATGAATAAATTGCTTAGTAGCACGCTTAATTCGCCCGCTTGTTAGTTAATTAAGAGCCTCAAATTCGTCTTGAAGCATTTGCAATTAGAGCTTGAAATCAGTAAAAAAAAAAAACAACAACAATTTAGCATATAAAAGAGCGATAAGGGCTCGCTGCGTTCCCATCGGCTTGGGAAACGTTGGGCAAATAATTTTAATTGATCGAAAGGCGAAAAATATATATATTATAAGTATATATGATTGATTTATTCTATATGTATATATATTCTGTTATGCATTGCCTGCAATTGGCAACAATTCACAGTATTTTCAGCAAACTAATATCAATTGAATTGCATACATATTTGCTTTTCGAAAATTGCGCCCACTTATCAGCTGTGCTGAAATTACGATATTTAGTCAAGATATCGATAACAAACACTAGCGTGCGTGGCGAATGGCAGCACTAAGAACATAAACACAGGACGATGCTTATTTGAATTTATCAATTTGAATATATTTTACAAATTTTATTCTATTGGACGTTCATTTAAGGTCACGTTTTAGCTGATTTTGCAGATGCCAATTAAACCAATCTATTCAGCTTGAAAGGATAATCCCTGAACTGCGTGCGTGTGCACGTTCATTACATTATTATAGGTGAATGGACATTTGAATAACATATATTCAACAACAAAAATAAAGAACTGCTGCTAAATGTATGCATTTCAATTAAAAATGCTTTACCCTCGCTTATTTTGCATTTAAATACAATTAAAATGAGGATTTGGTTACACTTGTTGGCGCGGCGTTTAAACGGCCAACGTCCGCGCTGGCGTTATCGATAAATGCTCGCAATCGCTTTACAGCACTGCCGCATTTGAAATATACTGACAGCTGCCTGCATCAGGCAGCGGTGCAAAGAAAAAATTGTATAAATTTTCGAAGATAACCAAAATTATTCAATATATTTGTAAATAAAAATGTACACAGATGAGGTGCGTACGCCGCAAACACTCAAGACACGCTATTACGCCAGCCTGCGCGTTACAACGAGCGGCAGACGGAGCAGCACCAACAGCGGCAGCAGCAGCAGCAACCATTTTATAGCTGCGGCAGCGACGGCGGCGACGGCGTCTGCAACGCCAACGAATGGCGCCAAATCGACGAAATCAAAGTGCAGCCCCCAGTTCTACGGCTCGCTGTGCACACCGCCACCCAAACGACTACAGAAGGTGCGCAATCCTTTTGAGAGCGCCCTGGCAGAGCGTCTGCATCTACCCTTGATAGCCAGGTGAGTGTCGCATCAATCACAAGCCGTTTCTCTAATCATTTGCCTGTGCTGCTCCTAGTCCCTCACTCTTTCAGTGTCGCTCGCGCACTCCACAGCTCTCCTCCACGCAGTTCGAGTGGGACATTGAGGAGGTGTCGCAGCTGAAACCCGCGGATGTCGAACCGCACGAGACTCAGTTTCATGACTCGCCAGATCCCGAACAGGAGTCCAAGGCCCAGTTGGCAATTAGCACCTTCTTCAAGGAATCACACATTGTGCCCAGTCCCGTGGACTGTCCGCTGCGCAAGCATCGGATCATTCTGAACGAGATCAACGCGAACACGCCCATCTCCAACAAGACGAAGGTGAGGTCCAGCAGGGACTGCGAGGCGCAGACGGAACTCAGCTTGCCGCCTGTGCTGCCCAAGGCGCTGGAGGAGGCACTGCGTCCCTACTTGCAGCCCCATTTGGCGGGCTCACAGCTGGACAAGCCAGCCAGCGGCGGGGACATCTTCAACAGCTCCATGCGTCGCAAGCTCTTCGATCTGCAGAATATCATTGTGCTGGGCGAGCTGGAGCAGCAGCAGCAGCAGTCGTCAGCCGATGAGCAGCACGGCCAGATGGTGGGCTCCAGTCCGCAGGCCAAGCAGACCATGTTTGCCGGCCGGCTCTCGGACTCAGCCGGCGAGGGCTCGAGCAGCTTTGGCTGCCTGTCGCCCATTAGGAATCTGTGCGGTCTGCCGGCTGGCACGCCGGACGATGGCAACGGGAAGAGTAGTGGGCGCAGGAGGAAGCAGCTGCTGCACGAACTGGTGGAGCTGCCCTCGCCCATAGCGCCGTCGGAGCACCTGAGCAGGCGCCTCTACAGGAGCAGGAGCAACAACAGCAGCGAGCACGTGACCCTCTCCGAGCTGACGGGCACGGCGAAGGCCACATGTAAGTTCACGCCCGATCGCAGCTCCTCGCCCATGGCCCTGGAGTACTCCACGGACAGCAGCATCAATCAGCGCGTGAGCCGTTTGCATATGAACAGTGCCAAGCGATTGATCGAGGAGGCGCACCAGCTGCTCATCGTCGAGCAGGACAATGATGAGACAACGGAGGCGGACTTTGAGTCGGATGAGGACGATGATCCGGATACGGATGGCATGCAGCTGTCGCAGCTGTCCACGCACAGCTTCAACTGCAGCTCCAACTCGGATACACCGCGACATCGACGACGACGCTCTGCCAACAGAAAGAATCTATCGCAATCCTTTGGGGCCAATCTGCTGGACGATGTGCCAGAGCCAGAGCAGCGGCTGGCGAAGGCCGACACACCACCACCAGCGGCCAGCAGCCGTGCACCTGTCCCCCGCACGGACAGTGGCTTCAACGAGACGCACAGCACTTCGAACTTCGCCTGCTCCCAGGAGCTGCCCAGCACCTCGCTGGATGTGTCCATGGTGTGCTGCTCGACGCCTTCAACGCGCTCCTGACGCTGCTTCGTACGAACTCAAAATTATAATGCAATAACCCTTATCTTGATTTAGTTAAGGATCAGTCTGAACTGCAATGTAGCCCACCGTATGTCAACCAAGGCCTTTTTCAACTCTAATTGTTTAGTTTAGTTCCTTTTTTTAATATTTGTGTGTGAACCTATTTTAGCAAATTTAAATAACCGTTGTCCCTGTGGTTGCCAAACTAGTTACATAAGCTGTCATCGTTTGCAATTTCATCTTAATTGTATTTTAAATCATGTCATTTCTATTTCTTACAAATAAACACAAAGTAAAGTAACAGAATTTATTTTGAGATTTGAAAATGCCGCCAAGCAGTTCACGTTAACAGTAGGCTGTTTACTTAACGGCCAGCAACAGATCATTTTGGACGTAACAGATCACTTTGGCATTAACATTACCAATTTGAGTTTAACATTAGATAAACCGATAACAATTGCTCGGAGAGCACATTTCTCAGTTTTCTTTTCAAACATTTCTCGCAGAGATAATGCGAAAGAACAAATATTAATAAGTTAGTAGTTGTTTTGCCGCCGAAGTGTTAACGTGTTCGGCATGTGACGCGCGCGAACGGGAAAGAAGAAAATTTAAAAAATTACCAACTCAGTGTATGTTTTGGCAATATAAATAAATAAATATTGAAACCAGAAAGAAATAAGTAAATAAACTGAAAAATAATTCGGTTTATACGTGTTTGCAGTTAATTTGCTGTTTAATGTATTTAATAGTGGTACGCATGCAAAAATACTGTAATATCAGCAAATAGCAACAGCAGCAACAACAACAAAGACAACTTTAGTTAAGACAAACCACAAAAATTGCTGCACTAATTTTCACCTGTGTATTGTGTTCTTCTTCTTGTTGTTGTTGCTGTAGTTTGCTACGTTTGGCTGCTTTTCGGCTATTTCGATGTGTGAGTGTCGGCATCTATGAGTGTGAGTAGCGGCATCAAGCGCGCGCATGTGTGTGTGTGTGGTATGCGTGAGTTGTTATAAATAGGCGAAAGAGTGAGAGGGAGAGAGATAGGGAAAGATCACTTCTTGCAAGCAAAGAAAGTGCAAAAAATAACAGCAACAACAACTCAACGAAATAGACAAAATATGTTTATTTTTATAGGGCAACAAATAAATTAGAACGCCGACAACATGCGAATGCGTAAATGTGTCAGGTGAAAACAAAAATAACAAATGAAATTGTATAAATTACCGGATATAAATTCTTTAAATGAAATTAAAATGAAATGAAATGAAATGCCTGACATTTGGCAACACTGCTCGAATTCCTGTTACAAGAAACCAGTTGAACTTAACAGTCCCCCCTCCTTCGTCTCTCTCTCTCTCGCTGTTAAGCCAAATCCTATTGCTGCATCCGTTTCTGAGCGAAAGTTTTTTATGCTCGTCTCGCCAAAAAGAGTAGAAATAAATGTGTGCAGCCTGCCGCCAGCTGTTGATAGGCAAACTGCATAAAGCAGAGAAGAGAGAAAAAAATCTAGTCAATTAATTGTTTTTTGTGCGCCGTGAAAGTGCTCAACGTGTTCATACATATAATAAATACAATTTTCTACAATTGCAGCGCGATCTACGTGAGTGTGTGTGTTAGTGTTTTTTACTATTATTTATTTTGATTGAATGCAACATTGAATCTAACTGGAAGAACAACAATAGGCGTCAGCGTCAATGTCACTTGCTGCTCTAACTTGTTGTTATTGAGGTAAGCCTTTATATCAAATATATACTATATATATGTACATATATATAAAATCTAGTTTAATGGCAATTTCTTAAGTTATGCAAACTGCGTTCGGGCTTACAGTTATGCGTATCCTTGAATTCAATTTCATCGCTTGAGCACTGTAAACACTCGCAGAGGCGAAAACCTGTGTGGAGGTCAACACAAAAAATAATCAGAAATTTATATAGAAACCAGGCAAAGGCGATGCGAGCAGCGCATTAAGGAAGTGAAAGGGGTATATGGGCTCTCAGCTATGTTTATCTAGCATAAACAACGAGCCTTTTAGCTGTTATTGCAATGGGACTCTTGGAATTCGTTTACAGCTCAGTTTACATAGAAATGTTAAAGAGCTGCGCTAATTGGAACTCTGTTAGGGCTGAGGATCAACTGAACATTTTAACATTTTTAGCGAGATAAAAAATAATAATAAAATATGCAAATAATACAAATAAAAGTAAAATAAAAAGAAAATAAAATAAAATAATAAAAATAATTTAAAAATAAAAGTAAAGTAAAATTAAGAATAAACTAATAAAATATGTAAATAAAATATGAAATAAAAGATATTTATTAGTATTTTATTTCTATCTTATATAAAATAAAATAATATAAAAAATATAAAATATAAAGAGAACAAAAATTAAATAAAATAATAATAAAAATAATAAAATAAAACAAAAAATAAAAGAAATGAAAATAAAATAAAAAGTAAATATAAAAATAAAATAAAAATAGAGTAAAAATAAAAATAAACAAAAATATTTAAAATAGTTAAAAAAAAATAAATTAAACAAAAATGTTAATAAAATAAAATAGATTTATTATTTTGTATTTTTATTTTATATACAATATAAAAAGATCACAAAAAAACTAATAATAAAAATAAAAGAAATAAATATAAAATAAAATAAAAATAAAAAAATAATAAAAATTAAATTAAACAAAAAATGTTAATAAAATAAAATAGATTTATTATTATTTTATTTCTTTTATTTATAAAAATTCCAAAATTAAATATAAAAAAGAATTAAAATAAAATAAAAGATTTATTATTATTTTATTTCTATTTTATATACAATATATAAAAAATCAAAAGAAATTTATTATTATTTTATTTCTATTTTATTTTTATTTTTTTTTTTTGTATTTTTTACACTTTGTAAACATATACCAAAGCTTCCACCCTCTCGCAAAGGCAATTTCTTCGTCTGGCCAAAAGCTGTCCAGAGTTTCGAAAGAACTGAAAATGGTTGGCCTTAAGCCCGGCTAACTGCACACATTTTGACCCTTTGGCTTGTTGGCTGTGTGTGACACATGTTTGTGGCAACTTCTCAGCTCCGCTCCGCTCGCCAGGCCACATTATTTTTTCTTTCCTTATGCCTCTTTCGTTCCTTTTATTATTTATTTTTTAGCCGGTCTCTCTCTCTCTCTCACTCTGTCTCTTGCGGCTTTTGTACAACTTCCGCTATATGTGAAGTTGTTTCGTTGGAAAAAAATGAAAAAAAATGTAATTAAACCAAGAGAGAATGAGAGGCGAGGGGGCACAGTTAGATAGGCTCGCACGTAAGTAAGTAGGTAGCAAACAAAGAGTAAAGCACATATACAACAACAACAACAACAACGACAGCAACAATAACAAACAACAAAACAGCTATAACAGCTATGTCTGTGTAAACAATGAACCCAAGTTGCAGCAGGCAGCAGCCTCTCTCATGGGAGTCGCAACTTGTTGTTGTTGTTGTTGTTGTTGTACCCGAAAAACCGGTTACATGAAATCATGAGACTGAGACAAGAACAACAAGAACAGCAGCAACTAGTAAAATTCTAAAGCATTGCCATATGCACATTGTCTATCTGCTATCGCCTCTGTCTCGCCCTCTTCCTCTCCCGCTCCCTCTCACACTCTCTCTCTCTCCCAGTTAGGCCCATTGTCTCGCTCTAATGCGCATGCGTGCAACTTGTTGCCAGCTGCTGCACTTTCATTAAACGTTTGCTGTGTCTAGAAATATGCATACCCTGGCTCAAGTGGGGCATATTGGCTTGAGACATAAGTCAAATTCTATTTTAAAGCTTTACTAACATTATCTGCTCTAGATTTATATAAATTGTATTCCAGTTGGAATGTTATCTCGTCTACGGCAGCCAATTAGATGTTCATTATATATTCCTATTCTATGTATATCTTCTGCTTTTAAGCCATTCTCCAATTTAGATGAATCATATTGGATTTTGCCATTTATTCTACATTCGGTAACTATGTGAAAGGCTTTTAGCTTGAGAAGGCCAGCTGGAATTTAAGTGGACTTAGCTTTATTTAAGATTTATCTATATATATACCATATATCTGTCTATACCAATTACTTTTTCAAATTAAAGCAATCCTATTAGCTCAATGTTAATCAGCTCAGCTTAAATCATTTCCAATTGGAATGCTGTTAACATGCTGTTACTCTCTCATTGTTACTCTCTCATTGCAGCAAATGTTAATTGACATATTTAAGATTTACATTTAATGTTAACTTTTGTTCAGCTTAACATTTCTTATCCAGTTTCAGCTCAGCTTCAGCACAAGAGCATCTGCTATTCGTCTTGCCCGCTCAGCGCTCGATCTGCTTACTCGTTTTTCCTGTTTCTTTGCATATCTCTCTCTATATACGTACATATATACGAATTCAATTTCTAATATATGAAATCCAAACACGTTTTTGCATCCTTGTGGCACACTGACATCTTTCAACGTAAATTTGCTTAATTAATATCACAAAAGCTTTTGCTTTCAGTTTCTTCGTCAGCTCCTCGCTCTTCCTCTTCCTCTCGCTCTCGCTCTCCCTCTCCCTCCCCACATGTTGTTTGTCCAGTTGTTTGCATTGATTTGCAAATTTTTGCTCGCTTCTCTTGACGTAATTTGCTTAAATATTTTATTTACCTGCCCAAAATCGAAACGGTCGCTAATCAAGCTGCCTTTTGTCTTAGTTAATTACGGCGACAGCCACGTCACGATTTAATTGTCCGCCATTGACAGCCAAGGACTCGCACCCATACACCGCTGCCCACAAAAATGTGCTCACAGCTTTATTACTCTCTCTCGTTTTATTGGCTTTTTGGCTAAGTGAAATTCTGTTAAATAAAATATATATTTGCTTTAGAGCTGCAAAGAGTGTGTTTCCAAGTATATATTTATCTATCTATATGTGCTTATGTACATATATATATTTATCTACCCTATAAACATGTGGAGCATGCCGTTTCGTCTGTCTTTGTAATTCAATGCTGTGGAATGCTTCCAAGGAGGCGCCTTAGACAGCTGTTTAATTAGTCTGCGGCAACAGCTGCGCTTGCCAGCCGAAAGTTAAACAGAACTAGGCACAAAATATGCCAAGTCGAATAACTAATGCACTTACCTGAAAAGTGACAAAAAGAGTACATAATATATATACATAAACAATTTTTATGCCAGTTACTTTCATTCAATTCCTGAGAATCTCATAGAAAGGTTGCATAGCAGCAGCAGCAAATTAAGCTAAAAGTAAACTTATATTATATATAAGTAGCTTTCCTCAATTCTTGAGAACCACATAGAGAGGTGCCACAGCAGCAGCTGAAAGTAAACTGAATTTTCATTTAAAGTTGACCAAAATATAGAGTTTCATAAATAAATTGATATTTACTGTATACACATCTATATAATATTACGCTGTATATATCCAAAGCTAGTTTCTTTCAGTGTAAAAATATGTTTTAAACGCTGAAGTAAACAACTTGTCTGTATATAAGAGTAAATGATATATGTATTATAATATTCTAGCATATATATGTATATAGATATAGCTATAACAGATGCACAAGTTCTACACTCTATATTCCTCTTTCTCCCTCAACCTTCACCCATCCAAGTTTCGTCATTAACAAAAGGCTAATTGGTTTGAATCGTTACAAATCTTTTGACAATTCTCGCAGACAGTCAAAAATGAGAGTAAAGTGGAAACGCCCTTCGCACTCTGACACCGAATCCAGACGTTTAACCAGACGTAACGGTAACAAGGTCTTGACTTTGGCTATTAATGAGGCGAAAACACAAAAGTTTGAGCTTATTATTAAACAGAGCAAAAGTTAGCTTACTTCGAGTCGACTGCAACTTGTTAATTGTTTCACTTTGCATTATTTTGTAAGTTTATAGCGTGTAACGGTAAATATCCCTTGATAGTGACTGCAACAGCTGCTACATCAGCATCAGCATCATCTGCTGCAGCTGTAGCTCTGGCAACCTCAAAAGTCAGTCAACTAATTCAATTAGTGCCATGTGAATTATTTGCCCAAATCTGTGGACGGCCATAGCTTGGGGAGGTGCGTCAAGGGATGTCGGATAAAAGCTGATATAATGAAGCCATTGTAAATTCACTTTGTGTTTGCATTAGAGCTGCAAAGCAGGTTACATGCCCAAGTGCTGCGAATCTAATTTAGCTTAAATTCACTTCAATTCCATGTGAAACTGAGAAGGAGCTACAGAATTTTATATGCATTTCAATTGCAATTAAATGGAATATTAAATTAATGTCAAATGTAAATATGAGGCAAAGCAAATCGAAATTTAATTGCAAATATTCAATTTTGATTTAATATCAAAAGACATATATCTAAAGACTGCCGTATGCAATAAGCAGCTCTGGCAGTAGTAGTAGTAATAGCCTAGCAATGCCTGACTAGCAACACCCTGCACTTGTCTGATATATTTTAACTCAAGTTCTTAGCTCAGGCACATCTATCTATGAGTTCATTTATGAACTGGCTTTATTCTCTTTAGCATATCTTGCTCATATCTCTCTCTCTCTCTCTCTCTCTCTCTCTTTTCTCCTTTCTCTTAAGCACTTAAAATTCTGTATTCCTTTCATTATTTCATTAATTTTTTTAATGCAGCTGCATTTTAAGCTCTCTCTGGCTCTCTCTCTCTCTCTCTCTCTCAGGCTCTCCTCTTCCCTAACTCTCTCCCCATTTTCTCCCCTCTTAATCTCGCTACTTGTCGCTCTCTCTCCCTTTCCTTATATCCCCTCTCTCTCCATTCCTTCCCTCTCCTTTATTTAGCTAGACAAAACCTAATTAAAATTTCATTTAACTTTTCCTTTTTGTCTTTCTCCATTTCATATTTATTGAATTCAACTCCATTAAATTCGCACATAATCTCCATCTTCCCCTCTCCCTCTCTCTCTCTGTCTCTCTCTCTTCCGCTTAGCATCACCAATTAGTCACGCTTTCATCATTTGTCCAGCGCTAACACCTTTGCAGTTACCACGACCTGGCTTTTTCGGCATCTTTTTTAGCCTTTTTTTTAGAGTTTATTGTATTATTTTAGCTTTTAGCTAACTGGATCGGCCTCTGGCCTGGCCGGGCTTATTATCTTGGCCAAAAAGAATTGTTTTTGCCCGCTCGTCTTGTGCCAGTTTCAGTTCTCGCATTGTTCCGTTCGCTGGGATGGGAAAAACAAAAAGTTTTCTTTTGGGTGTCGCATTGGCCACGCCCCCTTTTTACACGCTAGACAATAACAATTGCGGCTTTGTTTACCAATTTGTGGCTAATTCTGCGATTGCTTCTGTCTCTGCTTCTTCTTTCAGTTTGTTTCTCGTGTTTATCTTTTTGCATTCGGTTTTGTTCAGTTTGTTTACTTTCTTTGGCTTGGTTTAGTTCGACATTTGTTTTATTTCGCTTTTTATTTTGTTTTGCTTTTTGAGTTGAAAGTTCATTTGCCGTTTTAATTGCTAGCCAAATAGCCCGAAAGTTATTTGTGGAAGCTAAAAAAAAAAACTCTGAAACTTTTTGTGAACTGCGCTTTTTGCTCGCTTCATAAATAAGCTGAAAATGCAAGCCAAATAACTGAAGCAAAGGCAATTGACAACAGATTTTCATATCGTTAATTGACTAAGTTTTTGTTCTATTTAGCCTTTTTTAGCCGTTTGTTAGTTGTATTTGACTAAATAATTGACAGTTTGTCAGTTGATAAGTCTTCAAAGACTCAGACTCAATTGTTAATCAGAGTAATGATCAATAATCTTCAGTTGTTATCAAAAGAAAAGTGTGACCATATGCAGAATGTCAACTCTCACAGGCCTATCGCACTTAGATGCCAAACATTGTTATCGATAACTGTTTGCAGTATTAACTCGTTGAGATATGCCAACAAAAAGTGTGACCAAATGCTGCCAATAATAAAGCGTAATAACAAGCTTAATGCTCTGGCCATTTCTAGGCAAAAGAACAAATCGAGTTCAGCAAAGGGTAACACGTGTTGCCAATGATATATATATATATATATAAATTGAGATCGGTGGCGTTTATGTGACTAATTGGCTCAGAGGCAAACGACAACGCGGAAAAACCGAGAGCATTAAATTTATAACAATTTAATGGCCAATTAGTGGCAAACGTAAACTTTGTGTGTGTATTGCGGTCTAGGACAACCAAAATATACACACACCAGCACCCACACACACACACACACACGCACACACACTCACCTTCACACGCCTACATTCCACACAATTTTGGGGCAATCTGTGCGCTCGCATTGAAATCGAACGCGTTTCCATTTCGAATTTCAAACCCAATTAACAATTTGCCTGGCTGCACAATTTCCACTGGCAGCCAATTCTGTTGACCATTAAATTGGCTAGCAAACTGTTGCAAATTTGTGTACGGCCACAAATATTTTAGACCGCAAAAGAATTCCATTTCACTCAGTGCTCTCTCTCTCTCTCTGTGTGAGAGGCTTTAATGCCATTTACAGCTAGGAGCCAGCCCAATTGCGGCCTATTGAAAGCGCTCTGGACGGAACCACAGAAACTGCGGGCTACAGGTACAAGTTTTTGACGTTCTTACAATAAATACATATATATATATATATATATATATATATATATATATATATATATATATATATATATATATATTTTAAATAAGTGTAAGTACTCTTTTGAGTTGAAGAGTTGACGAAGTATACGCAGCGCATATACCCAGCAAGGTGGAGGAGGAGTAGTGTAGATGGAGTATACCAGAGTATACCCTGTAGTTAGCAGGGTATACTGTTTGTATATGGAAAAGGGAGTGTAAATAGAGCTAGAGATGGCAGAGGGCATAGGGAATAGTTTCTTGAGAATCAGGTATATATACACTTCAATAAGTTAAGGAATATTGTGGAAGATATAGAATTATACGAAGTATAAACTGAAGTACTATATCTTCTAGCCTTTTAAGTCTGTTAGAAACCTTCAGGCTTAAAACTAAGAGATTTATTAATTTTATATTATATATTAAGCTAACCATATTATATTTTAATTATTATATTATTAAAATTATTATATTAAATATATTAAACATTTTTTTATAATTAAAAAAATATTTAGAATTTTGTATAATTTTTATTTTATATATTTTTTGTGTATATATATATTTAATATATATATTTATATATATATTTTTTTATATATGTATTTAATTTATATATACATTTATAATTTTTTATATATTTTTTATTTTAGTTTTTTTTAATTTATTTTTTTTTTTGAACTTTATTTTTTATTTTTTTTTATTTTTTATTTTTTTTTTTTTAAATTTTATAACATTAGCATATACTGCACACTTGTTGCATGCCTCGGTTTTCCAGGGTATTTGTTCAGAATAATTTTCTTTTTAGCCAAGGAAAGTTTTTTTGACAGCCTCTTGAAGTTTTGCCTTCCTTTTTTATGAGCTTTTCCCGTTAACAATTCTTTTAACTAGCTTTTCAAATGGAACACCACTCAGCACCTGCTCTCTCCCCCTCCCCCTCTCTCTCCCTCTCGCTCTCGCTCTCTGTGCAGCTGTAGCATATTATAGAGCAATATTTCTATTTAGAATTGCTTTTTGTTATTTTGTTGTTGTTGTTGTTGTTGTTGTTGTTCGTTTCTGTGCGCTGGCAGTCACGGGTCTATTTCAGTTAATTATCGCACCCGCAGCAGGTTAACTTGACGCTGCCCGGTACGAGGCAACTGCCCCATAAGCCGGGCCCCCTCCACGCCACACCTCCCCCTCCGCCTCCGCCTGCTGTTTCTACTTCGTCTCCGCCTCCGTTGCCTTCTTTATAACGGGCCTGACGCAACTTGACTGATATTTTTGCTCGAATGATCTAATCAGAAACAAGTTGATTTGAATTGTTGTTGGTGTCGCTTTTGTTGTTGTTGTTGGCATTGCTTTTGTCAGTGGGTAACATTGACGTTGTGTGGGACAATCGATTGCGTTTTATCGTTGTTATTGTTATTCTTTATGGTTTCTATATAGTAATACCTGTATGAACTGGTATGCACTTTTATGAATATGCTCGAAGAACTCGAAGAATTCTAAGCCAAAGTTCTAGATACTACTAGAAATCATTATGTGTGGAAGGTATTTAATATTTCAATATTGATTAGATCTGTATTAAGGTTATCTGTGATTTGAAGTGCATGTGGTACTGTGTGGAACACATGTGGATTCTATGTTGAACGGAGATCTTATGATAATTGTCTATAGTTACAAATAACATGTGGATGCCATGTGGAACCCAAGTTAAGCCAGTCTATTCTATGAATATATGTTGTGTTACATATCAGGCATATGTGGAACCTATCTAATATTCCTCTTCATTGCGGAACATATTTGAACAAAACTAGCCAAATGAGCTGCAATTTCATATAGTAGTAATATGTGGAATCTGTTTGAAATTTCACATATTAACCCTATAATTGATTGCAGATCTCTGAACTACACTCATAAATATCATAAAAACTTGATGAAACTCTGTACCATTGCATATTTTATGGTCTATTATCAAGTATTTTCATTGCCTGATATCTATGCACGTAGCCCACAGCAGTTATTGTACAGCTGTTAGGCGCTTGCTTAGCTTCAATTTCGTCGTTTATCTGTTGAACTATGTGTTACGGTCATTTCTCGCCTTCCGGCATTTGTCGCATGACAATTATGAAATTTCCAGATAAAATGCTTTTATTCTACGTGCTGGCCAAAGCATTTTATATATTTATTTCTTTATTTTATTTTTTTTTTCAATATTGCGTCAAATTGCGTGGAGCTATCCAATAATCGAGTCTCTCGCATGCTGAACGAACAAAAACGCATGAAAAAGTTGGCTAAAATGAACAGAGAGCCCTTTGTTTTAACTGACACGAGAGAAGATACAAAAAAACATGTTAGAGTTAGGGTAGAAGAGGCAGAGCATACCCTATAAAAAATGCATAAATATGCAAGAGTTGTTAGGATGGTGAATATGTATCATTAGGCTTATCGATAAATGAATACTCATATATGTTTTATGCTCATTTTTATTGTTTAAATCTAGTTGAGGAATAGATAAAATTCTATTCAATTCTGTTAACTGCTGACGCCTATTGTTGACAGTTTTTTTATGGCAAACGTTAACTGATATGCCAAGCGAAATATGCACAGCAAGCTAAAGAGAGAGAGGGAGAGAGAGAGAGGCGGACACATGACTAGTCAAAAGAGGAATTGCGTGTGGGGTCATCAACTGGGGCTTGCGGCCCTCGGGCTAAAAACTTTATGAGCGTAACAATAACAATAATAACAAACAACAACAGCCAAAGAAGCAGAAAATAACAAAAAGCAACTGAAGAATTATTGAACAAAAGCGCAAAAGTTTGATTAATGAGCGGGCGGGCGGGCGGTTAGCCAGCTACTTGCAACAGTAAAAGTAACAGCCAAAGCAACGTGCAACATTTGTTGCTTAGAAAAGTTCTAGTCGAGAAGTCCGGCTAAAAGTTATTGGCCAGTTGGCTAGAGCCAATCGTATCTGGTGCCAGCAATTGTGGCTCAAACCGCTATTGAGGTCAGCCTCCAATAATGAGCACAATTATAATTGGATGAGTGCCTCAGAAATTTCAACTTGAACGCAAATTGAAGCACTTTCTGGGCAGCTGTGAAGATCAATTCATCAATTCTATTCCCCACTTTCTTCGTGCACCAGAGACTCTGTTGTTTGTAGCCGGAATGTGTGTCAATTATTGCGGCTGGCTTTAAAGATTTGGAACAATACGAGGTTTTGATTTAAGCTGTGTGGATGCCATGTGGATGTTGTGTGGAATGTGTGTTAAGAGTTTATATAGGTAAAAAAAACTTAGCTTGATCTTGTTAAATGTAGATTATGTAAAGTTGTATGATGTGGATTGTAAGTGGATGGTGTGTGGAACATATGTGGAAATTATATAATTTTAAACCAACTAGATCAAAGTATAACTTGATTCATGATATATCAAATATTGCAAGTGAAACGGCGTGGATGCCATGTGGATGTTGTGTGGATTGTGTGTGTTAAGAGTTTATATAGGTAAAAAGCATACCTTGATCTGCTTAAATTTTGATTTAGTAAAGATATATTATGTGGACCGTAAGTGGATGGCATGTGGAACATGTGTGGAACGTATTTAATTATATTCTAATTAGATCAAAGTATAACTTGATGCATTCGATATCAAATATTTCAAGTGAAACGGCGTGGATGCCATGTGGAACATATGTGTATTGCAGCTATTGTGATATTCTGTTGATCTTTTAAAACAATTTTGAATCTGAGGTATTTTCTCTACTCCACTCTAAGACTCTACGACGCACATTTGTAGCCCTTTCACCTGTTTAATAATTAAATTGAATTCTTTCAATTACTTAGCTTCGTTTTCATTTATGCCTTTGGTTTACAAAGGCTTTCATGGAAAATACCAACCGCAATTCGCGTTAAGAGCTCTTGACCCATTAAAAAACGCAACATTTTGCTCAATTTGGAGCCCTTTCAATGTCATTCAAATGTCAACAGTTGTCGTCCCACTCATTTGGTCATTTTGGCAGTGGCAGCCGTAAAGCACATAATTAAATATTTAGATTGAATCAACAATGTGCCGAGCGACTAACGAAAGCTCTACTCAATTATTCATGCTGCTCGTGAAAAAGAGCGAGCATTAAAAATGCAATTTCAATAAAAGCACCAAATGAAACTCAATTAAAAACGCATGTGACGTTTTCAGCAAATATCTATGTTTAAATAACCCTCACAGTTATTTACTTAACTTTTTTAATCAACTCTGTCGGATATGCTCTCACACACGTTAATTTTGTGGCGCACCGCAAATCGCTTGGGATCCACAGAACTTGATCAGAAACAACAAAAAAAAGTTGCCCAAAATGCAATTAAAAATCCATCGCTGAGAGTTTACTCAAAGTTCACACACACAGAGAGAGAGAGAGAGAGAGAGAGAGAGAGAGAGAGAGAGAGGGAGAGTGCTGGGAGTTAGAAAACTTTTTTGCTGGCCAACTAACTCAGTCACGCACACTGGGGGAAAACAGAAGAAAAAAAAAACGCCTGTAAAGCGCGTTTGGTGCGCGTGCCACAACAAATTTTGCACAACTATTCATAAGCGCAGACAAAGGGCGTGTTCTAGCAGTGCCTTTATCATGATGATGGGCACCAGCCCAAAGCATCATCATCATTATCATCATCATCATCATCAGCGTCACCTGTTCATGTACTCAGCATATTTTTGCATATCCTGTCGTACAAATATTTTCCCATGTAACAGCTTCGCACTTTAGGACTTCCACATTCCACACGGCAGCCTCCCACCCTGCCCTAAACTTGTGTCTCTCGACGCGCACTGCTAACTGGCAACATTGTTGGCCAAAAACGTAACGAAACTTGGCGCCAAAATAAACAATATCAATTAAATGACTTTTTCGGCCTGTACCAGAACGAACTGTGAAGACACTTACAGGGAGAGTTAGAGAGCTTTGACTAGGTTTACAATTTAGATATCTCAGATTATAAGATAAGATTTGGCTAGATTCGATTTGGATATCTCCGTTAGTAATTATTCTTTGTGTATCATATGTATTATCCTTATACAGAATATTATTTGAATCAGTCTAATTTTCATTATCATTATCATTATCATTATCATTATCATTATCATTATCATTATCATTATCATTATCATTATCATTATCATTATCATTATCATTATCATTATCATTATCATTATCATTATCATTATCATTATCATTATCATTATCATTATCATTATCATTATCATTATCATCATCATTATCATTATCATTATCATTATCATTATCATTATCATTATCATCATCATCATCATAATCATCATCATTATCATTATCATTATCATTAGCATTAGCATTAGCATTAGCATTGTCATTATCATTTTAATCACTACTATTATCATTATTATTGGATTTGTCATTATTCATTATTATTTGTAGATATTATTAGCATTATCATTAGCATTATTGGCTATGTCATTAGTATTATCATTGCCCTTGTTATTATCAGCATTGTCATTGTCAACAGAGTTCTCATTAT
Organism: Drosophila repleta; assembly: GCA_018903745.1. Taxonomy (NCBI): domain Eukaryota; kingdom Metazoa; phylum Arthropoda; class Insecta; order Diptera; family Drosophilidae; genus Drosophila; species Drosophila repleta. The sequence continues at coordinate 3,901,967 of JAEIGN010000753.1, read as the reverse complement.
CCTCCTCTGCTCCTTCTTCTGCTTACCCATAGTCTTATCTTAAGCCTTATCCCTTGGCCCATTTTTATAATTCTTATCGTTAGCCTTATCCTTATTCTTACCTTTATTATCATTATGATTATCATTATCACTATTATTCTGCACATTTATCTAACTCTTGGGCTTAGCAAGTTTCCACAGAGATTCCGAGGCTATTTGTTTGCACTCGCACAAAGGCATTGTCTTAGGCTATTATACCTCGCATTGATACCCTACGAGAGTGGTGTTAGAGTAAAAGTTTCCTCCCCAGCTGCATAGTCGGGCAAATGACAGGAGCAAATGGCACTGACTGAGACTGGGTTAGCGATAGAGAGAATGTTTGAGAAGTGTGGCTAAGCGGGGCGACAACTAAAAAACCGCCGCTAAACAAAAGGAAAACAATGTAATGGCGGCAAAAAAAAAAAAAAAAAAAAACAAAATGACAATAAAAAAGAAAAACATAAAAAGCCACGCACAACACAGAGATGCTGTGCGACAACAGCAACAGAGACAAAGTTGCCCGCAGAGCAAACCACAGTGGAACGCCTGTCCGCCTGGCAATGGCAGACGCCTTAATGGGCGGCCAGCTGCCACATGTAAGCGACTAGCGAGAGAGAGAAGGAGTAAGTGAGAAAGTGAGAGATAGAGAGAAAGAGAGAGAGGGTGAAGGCAACTGTAGCAGCAGCTACAAAGTGGAACAATGCGACATGTTGCGCTCCAAAGATTTTGGCTAACAAATTTTGCAATCATACACACTCACACACACACACTTAAACCCACTCTCTCACGTACACACAGTCATACACCTTTAATGTGCTTTGCAATTTGATAAGCAATCTGTGCGTCTGGCTATGCGGAACAGGATGCGATTTATTAGTAGCATGAACTAGGCTCAAATTAATTTTTGCTGCTTGCCTAACCGAATTTAGTGCGCAGCAATTGGCATCGGGGGCGAGGCTGAGGTAAATCGATGCGTAGCCAATTTGTGTGCTAAGAGCATCGTTAAAATTTGACACTGCAGTGCACTCAAATTATGTGCATGCGGCAGGACTTCTAAGGACTTAAGGACTTCCTGCAATGCAGCTGAACAGCAATTTGAGTGCTCTGCAAATGTTGACATTGAGGATTGTTGCCAAAGGTCTTTCGTAATTGCAATGAATATACTTGAAATATAATGAATGAATGGTAGATTGGGGGTGTATTAGAAGTAGTAATGGTCGAAGTAATAGAAGTAGTAATGGTAGTAGTAATAGAAGTAGTAATGGTAGCAGCAATAATAGTGGTAACAGCAGTAAGAGTAGTAGATGTAATAACAGAAAATGTAGTACTAGAAATAGTAGTAGGAGTAGTAATAGGAATAGTAGTAGAAGGAGTAGTTATAGGAATTGTAGTAGAAGGAGTAGTACTAGAAATAGTAGTAGAAGTAGGAGAAGTAGTAGTAGAAGTAGTAGTACTGAAAGTTGTAGTAGTAGAAATAGTAGTAGTAGTAGAAGTTATAGTAGTAGAAGTAGTAAAAGTTGTAGTAGTAGTAGAAGTAGTAGTAGTAGTAGAAGTAGTAGTAGTAGAAGTAGTAGTAGTAGTAGAAGTTATAGTAGTAGAAGTAGTAGTAGTAGGAGAAGTAGTAGTAGTAGAAGTAGTAGTAATAGTAGTAGTAGTAGTGGTAGTGGAAGTAGTAGTAGTAGTAGTAGTAGTAGTAGTAGTAGGAGAAGTAGTAGTAGTAGAAGTAGTAGTAGTAGTAGTAGTAGAAGTAGTAGTAGAAGTAGTAGTAGTAGTAGTAGGAGAAGTAGTAGAAGTAGAAGTAGAAGTAGTAGTAGTAGTAGAAGTAGTAGTAGTAGAGTAGTATTAGAAATAGTAGTAGTAGTAGTAGAAGTAATAGAATTTTTAGTAGTAGTAAAAGTAGTAATAAAATAATAAAAGTAGTAGACATACTTTTCGGAATAGTACTCTCTGCTACTACTATCCCGACAAGTACTTCTATTATAGTAGTATAAATAATAAGAGTAGTAGAAAAAGTACTTAAGAATTCTATAAAATTTCCCTAGAAAAATTTCCACTTAAATGATTCATGGAATTCGTGGCTCTAATAAGCCTTTTAGATTAATCGAAGGCGCACAAATAAATATATAATAATAACAATAATATAAAATTCCGATGATAAGCGCGTGTGGCCAAAACGAAGCGAATCATAAATAATATAAACAATTTTTAGATTATGTTTCATTGATAGTGGCATAGTTGGCATTTAGCCTTTGCTTTAGCGGCTTATGGCCATATGACTTATAGCGCATGTTCTTATAAATGGGGTATACTTATCAGACTATTTGCAATTAGTCACAATATTTGCTCAACTCTTTAACACTGTGGGTAGCCCTTAGCTTTTCCCCCTCCTTTTGCCTGGGGAAAATCCAATTACATTTGGAATATACAACAGCTGCGCTTCGGGAAAACTATGAACTATGAAATCCGTTGCAGTTTGCGCAGTCATTGGAGCACTCAAGACACGAAAAAGAAAAAAAAAGAAAACAAAAGAAAAGAAAAAAGAACACTTTCTTATCATCCGCCGGCGTGAAATGCACTCGTAAGACAATATCATAAAAAGGCGCTGAGCTGCGCATAAACTTTGGAATACTCTTATAATTAAATTACACAATATATTGCGACGAGGCTTATCGCGAATCAAATGATTAAAAGCTAAATGTGGGCAAACGGGAAAAACCCCCATCGTTATATAATAATAGATTGCACCCTTAAAGGCTAGATAAAAATAGGAAAATAAAGGAATTATAGCACTGCATATACCCTGTCTTTTATTGAGTTACATTTCTATAGGTTTAAAGAACTTAAAAAGTTATTACTTAAAAAGTTATTAATGAGAATCGCATAGAAAAGCTCTCTCGCTCTTGCTCTTTAGATCTATCATGCTCAGTCTATCTATCTCTCTGCTTTACTCCCTGGCTCTCCCCCTCATTCTCCCTCTGTCTATCACTTTCTCTGCAGCTCTCTTGAATACTTTTTTAAAAATCGCCTCTCTATGAGCTTCTCATGTCATATTTACTTAACAATATCCGCTTTCAATCGTAATCAGATACGATCGCATATGCCTCTCTCATCTGTGTATCAAGCAGCATTTTCTTAGGTGTTGTTTATCGGAAACCACAAATTTGTTTAACAAAGCGCCGTTCCACGCTCCATAAAAAATTCACCCTGGTCTAATAAAGGGGCAAGGGGCGGGCGGAGAGCAGCGAAAAGTGGCGGCAGAGGGCAAATATCCGTTGGGAAAAGCAAATAAATAACGGAACCAAGCTAAATGTAAACAATGAAAACGATGCGCAGAATTTAGGTAAACTTTAGCCGCAACTGGAAAATGGCAAGCGGCGAACGGCGAATGGCGAATGGCGAATGGCGAATGGCAACAACAGATGCAAAACTAGTTACCTTTTGAATGCTGGCCAAACGGTGAGACAACAATGGCAGGTGATAGCGCGCACGGTACAGTCAAGAAAAGCAACTAGAAGAAAGGTATGCAAGTTGTGCCAGCAGCACCTGCCCCTTAACTACACACACACACATACGTATACGTATATATATGTATGTGTGCAGCTAACGGTAAATGATAAACAAAACAAAACAAAACAAAGCAGACTGCAAATGGCACAGAGTGAAATGAAATGGAGCAAATCTCTTAGCGTGGGCGGCGGCAATTGATAATGTTGCCAGCCGGCGAGCTGCACCCGCTGGCTGGGCTGAGCTGGGCTGGGCTGGGCTGGGGGGGAGGCAGCGTTTTGGAAACAATTTGAAGGCCATAAAAGTTGATGTGGCGGCAGGCAGTAAAAGGAGGCGAACAGACAACAGCAAGGCGGGCCATAAGAACTATGACAGCAATTGAGTAGTGCAAGTCGAAGACAAGGCTTAGCTACTTGGCTATAGACGACGACCACGTCGACGACGTAGACGTCTTGACAGTGACAGCAACGGTACCAAAGGCAAACAAGCAAACAAATAAACATAAACCAGCTGTTTCTTGGCGCCTTCAAGAGCGACAGAGTCAGAGAGCAAACAGTGTGTGCGAGAGAGCCAGAGCGCAGAGGCAAAGAGAGCAACGCCGGTTCGCGCCCACGCAAAATTCGCGCGACGCTATCAATCAGTGCAACGCATTGCACATACGCACAGTGGTGCGAGGCCAGTGAGCAAGCTGGCAAATATGAACGGGCTGTAAATCAACATGTATTAAAAGTAAACTTATAAATATAAATATTATTCAATATATATAAACTAAAGTAATATTTAGTTTTGTTAATTTAACTAACCAAATTCATAAGCTCAAGTCTGCGCTCAGCGAATTCAACTCCTTTTCGCACGCTCTGGTGACAGTGTTCAAGAACATAGCATTTGCGATGTTTTCTACTTCGGCTACGTTCGTGGCGCGCTCTTCGTTAGTGGCTCTCTCGCTCGCTCGCTCACTCGCTCGCACTCTGACACTTGCCGCCCACTTGTCAGTTGGCATTCACTCATTCATAGCTAGACTGGCGGCCAGCAGCCCACTGCCCCTCGCCACTCAAGCGCCTGCCATTGCCCATTGGCAACGAGACATCGTCGCTGCCGTCGCCGACGACTGCAAAACGACGCTGCGGCATTTTGGCCACGGCTTTGACTGTTCAGCGCTTGGCCATGTTTCAAGTGTTTTCAGTTTCAGTTCTGTGGCTGCAGCGCTAGCTACAAAACGGACGCTTCCAATTGGACAACGCGCTCTCACTAACTGTCGCTCTCTCTCTCTCTCTGTCTCTGTGTCTGTGTGTGTGTGTGTGTGTTACGTTGTGTGCGCCAGCGGCTACGTAAAAGTTAAGCGAGTCGGGGTAAAGTATTACTCGAAGCGCGTTCTTTTTCGGTGTGTGCTGAGTCGCTTCAATTCTGTATTACGTATTACGTATACGCCGCGTGCCACTCAATCGTCATTTGCCTTTTGCTACTATTTGCCATTTCAGTTCAGTTGACTTGTGTCACAAGGCAGGCCAAATATGAGACAAATATGAAAATGTAAATGCCAAGCGGCCGCCGAACACAACAAATAGATAAAGCAACAACAGCGATAATAACAACAACAAGAACAGCAACTAGAACCCGAACAACAACAAATCAATGTCGATAAGGCGCCGCACGCGGCAAACAATTTCAAATTATTAGCAAAAAAAAAGAATAGAAAAAAAAATAAAAAAAAAACAAAGAAAAAATACCGCAAAAAAAAGTAGTAAAAATTCAATTGTAAATTTTTTCTACGCTTTGTTCAGTTCTACTTTGTTGTTATTGTCGTTGTTGTTGTTGTTGTTGTTGTTGTTGTTGTTGTTGGTGTTGCTCTTCACGTGATATACGCGACCGTCTAAGATAAGCAAAAACGGTAAAAAAAAAGTCAACAACAAAAAAAAGTACATAAGATAGATTGTTGAATCTTTGGACAGGCGAACGCTCAACATATGACTGTGTTTTTGTTTCTTATAAGAACTTAGCAGAGTAGAAGCTAAAGTGATTCGATAGCAAAGTAAAAGACAAAACACAAACAAAATCTGAAAGCTGAAAATTATTTAAAAACTGATCAAGTTTCCAAAGAAGAAAATATTGAATTTACAGGTAAACTAAAGTTTAATTTTAATAATATTTTAAATATTTGAACAAATTAAAAATGCTTGAACTACGCTCAAAGTACTAAATACAAAAATAAGAATATTTTTTTATATTTATATATACTTTTATATTTATATATATTTTTATATTTATATATATTTTTATATTTATATATATATTTATATTAATTTTTTGTATATTTTATATTTTCAATAAAATTTTCTATAATTTATTTTTTATACTTCCAACAAATAAATTTAGTATAATATTTCTATGGCTGGCCAAATAATGAGAACTAATTAAATAATTTTATGAAAACAAAAACATACGAAATGAAATTACTTTCCATTATTCATAGCTGCTGCTCACGTATTTTTGTTGACAATTAAATTAACACGGCTCTGGCTCTATTCAATGTGAAATAAATCACAATTGTAAAGCAGAGCTCGGCTTGAATAGGCCATAAATTGCAAAGGCAATGTTATTTATGCATATTTACATTGAGTTTTACAGGGTATGTGGCATAGGGTATCTTGTGGGACATCATTTCTGTTAGAGAGTTTTTTAGCTTACCTAAAACATTTTGTTTTCAGCTGCTTTGCTGCTTATCTCCAAGAAATTCTTAAGTATCGCACTTAAGGCTTTCCCTCTCTTTCTCTCTCACTCTCTCTCCCTCTCCCTCTCTCTCTCTCTCTCTCTCTCTTTCTCTTGAGGTTAAAGTTTGTTATTTCAAGTATTTATTACATGAACATTTTATTAGACTCCCAAACATTTTGATTAGTTTGAAACTGTTTCTATGCTGTCAAATTGTTTACAGGGTATCATGCTTACTCTTGTTTATTTTAAATCTATATTCTATAGTTTTTGCTGCTTATCTTTAAAATATTCTTAAGTAGAAGCTTAAAGTTTGTTAGTAAAGTGCTAGCAAATGAGTTTAACTCTCGTATTTATGCCTAAGAATCGTTTATCCATGTCGGGGTATTTGCTAGTCGTTCACTGGCCACAGCTGCAGCTTTACTTGCAGCAAATTTGCCTTTGATTTAGGCTTTTTCCTATCAAATTTCACTTAAAATTTCCGTAATTAATTTACGCATTGCCAGTTGCCGTTTTCATAGTCTTTTGCTGGTTTTTGCTGGAACTTGTCGCAGTCGATTGCAAAGTTTGAAGTGTGTTTGCCTTTGCGGCGATTGCCAGCTAAATGAAAAAGATATTGCAGCAACCAAAAACCAAAAACTAACAAAAAATCAACAGAGCAAAAGGGCCAATAGTTTATGCTCGCCGCTACAGAGATAAGAGCATATTGGCTTTGGGAGAAGCATGGCAATATTTGTGGCAGTGCTGTCAAATTTTGTTGGGGGGCGTGGCACGTTGGCATATGCTATATCTTATCTACAGTTCTTGAGTCTGGCAAGCTGATATTGAGCAGGTGTTTGACTGCTTAGCTGCCCCGCATATGGCTAGAGTCAAAGAAGTTTATTTGGTTTTATAGAAAATCACAAAAATTGTAATATTTTTCTTTAATTTTTAGCTTTTTTTTAGGCACTGTGAGCAAGTGTTATGCAGTCTGTTAAGCTCGATAAAAATGTATAATGTTACAGGAGTTTTAAGTATTTTTTATAAATTTTTAGCTTGCTTTAACACTGTGTGCGAGTATTAAGCAGTCAGCTATACCCTTTGGCCATATTTTTTTGTTAGTTTTCAATTGACTGTGCGTGTGGGCGTATGTGTGTGTGTTGATGTGTTTGTGTGGGTGAATGTCTGTAAGTGCCAAAGCACTCATCATTCACATGTGACCAATGGCTAGCAACAACAACACCCACCAAACACCAACGACAACAACAATGCCAATTTCTGCTGACAGCTCTCATAATTTATGGGCCACTTATTGATTACGAATCGCTTCAAGGTCTTTGCAGCAGGTAAATTTGCCAGCCAACTTTAAAGATGTCTATCAGCAGGATAAGCTCGGGATGTGGCCGGCAGAAGCAATCGCAATTTCCCTCGAAAAATTTGGCGGCTTTGCTTTGCTTAGCTGGCCAAGCGGAAACACATTGCGCTCAGTGACAGACTTTCTGGGACAGTTTCCGGTTGTTGCAATTTTATGGCCACAAATGGGCACACAAATGGCGCTGTTGTCGCTGCTGCTTTGCGTTTTGCCTCTTTTTGGCTAATCTGTTGCCAATTTGTTGACCCCGTTTTGCTGCCGCTGCTGCTGTTGTTGTTGTTGTTGTTGACAGCTGGCCAACTGTCCACTTTAAAGGCTTTAAGCTATGGCTTATCCCTTTCATATTGCGCTTTGTTTAGCCAAATATAAATTTATATATATATTTATTTATTTTTTTTTAAGGATTTGATGAGTGCCGCTCTCTCTCTCGCCCTCTCTCCCTCTCTCTCTCTCTCTTAGTTATTTTGCATATTGCTGACTTTTTGTTTTGCTTTGAGTGGCATTATGCTAATGCTGCCTCCTACTACACACTCAACGGCCTCGCCTTGCTTAGATTCAAAGGGATTTTTACTTTTGCGTAGCGGCGTAATTTTTTTGTGGGCTTCGCTAATTAGCTGCGTTAAATTTATGTAGATCAGCTTAGGCATTGCTTTTAAGCCGACAGCCAACAGGCAAAACAGCCAAGAGCCACCAGCCAACAGCCAATGAAGCAGCAGAGCCTAAAAACAAGAAATAGCTGCAAGTAAGTCCGCCAGCAAATGAAGAACTTTACGTAGCATACTTTATGGCGTTGCGTGCAATAAACTCGACTCCCGATTCCCGATTCCGCCCGACAGCGCCACATCCTTCCACCTGCTGACTAATGTTATTTAAATTAAGCGAAAGCCTAAGCTTTATATTTAAAAGGCTTTGACAAAAGCTCGCTACACTTGTTATCACATTGCAGGGATTAATCTTGAGATTAATTGCACTGCTTAAGCAGAGCCAATGCAGAATTAAAGCCTGATTAAGCTTCGCATGTTTTCACAATGAACTTGAGCAATTGACTTAGCTTTGAGAAACTTCAGCTTCTATAAGCTTTAAAGCTTACGCTTCCATAAGCTTGAACTCATTAAAGCTTAAAACTCAATTTATAGTCAATTAGTGAATTGAAAAGGATTATAAAGCCTTTGGTATTATAATACTTAAATATAATTCAGTTTAAGCTTGCTCAAGCTCAACATGAATGTAGATTTAAGCTCTCAATAGAAGTTTAATGCTATATTTATTGTAATTGATCTGTGATGTAGTATGGTAAAGTTCACTTTAAGGCAAGTTTTATCTGCTTAAAGCTCACTTAATTACATTAAATGTGCTTTAAGCTGCAACTTAAAGCTCTATCTACTCAAATTGTCATCAAATAAAGCTCAATTTGTGCCTGGCCAACTTCAGATAAGCCTAAATTTAGCCTTTCTCACAAAGAGACAAGTACAATTTGGAGCTCATTAATTAAGTTAGTTGAGGCTCGCCAACTATTTTGCAGCATGAGGCGCAGACCAAGGCTTAAATGCATTCAGACGTGAAACTTAATTAATAACTCATGTGTGCGGCCAGTTTTAAGGAAGCTCTTAATGGTGCTGTCTCTCTCTCTCTCTCTCTCTCTCTCTCTCTCTCTCTCTTTCTGTTATATAGATATATGTATATAGATATAGCTGCACTTGACTGTTAAGTTCAATCTAATATGAGCTGAGCTACTTAACTTCTGGCTATAGATATATAGATATATAGATATGTATATAGCTGTAGATATATATTTTTATCGCTTATGAACGCTGCATATCAAGTGACAGCGCCAGCGATCATCAATAAGCCAATCTCGTATAACCAATTGACAGCCGATAAAGCCAGC